>JAXIUT010000021.1:13336372-13347476 GCA_035586675.1 Eurytoma californica
TAAGTGAATACGTATATATAGTTATAGTAAAAGTATGGAAACAAGTCCTGCGGAATATGCCAGAGCCCAGCACTGAGCAGACTGAGCACTTTGAGCAGGCACTCCGGCTGCGATATACAGTTATACACAAGAATAGGTACAATTGACCAGCGTCGGTAGCGCTGCGAGGTGGCGCCAGAGTGATAAGCTCGCGCACGGCGCATACGCGCCTCGCGGATCTCTCGCGTACATCATTACCGCAGCAGAGAGCCGCAAGCGAGGAAGGATTCTCCGGTAGTCTCGACCGACCATTTTTCCCGTCGTCAAACGGATCAAGCTTTTTGTGAGACTTGGATCGGTCACAAAAAGCGGGATTCGCTTTTCGCATAGGAAGATTTGGGGGCCAGGGAGTGCGTCGCGGGAGAGTCCGAAGTCGCCAGCTTTCATCGCCGCGGAGGCGGTCGCCGGACGAGCGATACAAGCCTCGAGTCGCCGAGTGCACTTGGCACGGACACCGAGAGGCGCAGACCGTAAGCAGACTCTACTAACACCGCACGCAGCAGCCCGGGACGTCGAGACGAGGAGGAGGCCTCGCAACACCACGAGCCTCGCCGACAAGCCAACGGAGACTCCGAGCTTCGCCGAGAGGACGTTGCACGGAGAAGAGGACAGGACCCGCGAGCGGACACCGTGAGTAGGCCGTGCGCGCACGAGCCCGCAACCCCCTCGTGCAGTCGGCGGGGCGAGGGTATAAGCTAGCTGTAAGCGAGCCTTTAAAAAACGGTCGATCGCGCGCGCGCGGGGGACGGGAGAGGAGCGTGGAGGCGGCGAGAGAGACGGGCGGAGAGGGAGATACCGGCTGCGACGTAGTACTGGACAGTCGGGCCCCGAACGCTCGAGCCAAGCTCGGACTTTAATTTTCACGCGCCGAGGTGTCGCGCTCGCGGTGCCTTCGGCTGCTCCGCGAAACCCTCTCATCCTCGACCCGTCGACGTGCGTATATCTCCTGTTAACGCGGAGGAGGGAGGAGGGCTAAAATGGCCGACTGACCTGCGACCCGGCTTCTTACTCGCGATTAAAACACTGTGATAACACTAATAATGTTGTTACGGCTGCCGCGAGAACTTTTGAGCTAATGTAACCTAAGTCGTTAGTATTCGCTCGCATATTTTGCATTACTCTACTGTTCCGAGAAAAAAGGAAAAGGACGATGGGGTTTCACCTTCGGGAATTCATTTGGCTAGAAACTTGTCTGAAACACTACTACTTTGTTTACATGTGACATTCATTCAGTTTTAAAATGTCACCTCTGATTAACCGATTAATCAGATAAGCTTTACTCCAAAATTTAACTGAAATAAATTGTTTGTTTTCATTTAAAAATTGAAAGAATGATTTATTTACTTGATATAAATTTTGTCTGCACAGGACTACGTAATGGATGAACTGAGAGCACAAATAGGAGCAAATATGATGGTATAGAATTTGTTTACATAATGCTTTATGTCTGCTACAGTCATTCCCAATAATTATGTTTGATTATTCACCAGGATGGTGGAATAGAGGAACTCAGACAAGTTGGAAGTAATATGACAGTTGGTGGTGTGGTTCCTAATCACTCCAATAATGTCCATCGTCGTAGTAAAACAAGAGTTACAATGCATGCTTTGATGTCCGAAGCATTGCCTCTTGATGAGGCAGCAAGACTAGAAATGAAAGCTTTACCAAGTAAAACTCCGGTGTCTGTTTTACAAGAATTGTTATCTCGTAGAGGTACAACGCCCAAGTATGAACTCGTGCAAATTGAAGGTGCTATACACGAGCCAACATTCCGCTATCGGGTCACTGTTGCTGATGTTGTTGGTTAGTATCAAGAAATGACTTTATAAAATAATAAATATTGAAGGGCCTGCTAATTGGAGCAGATCCAATTGTTTCAGCTATGGGGACCGGAAGGTCCAAGAAAGAAGCAAAACATGCAGCTGCTAAGGCTGTGCTTGATAAATTAATTGGAGTCAATACTGAAAATGCTGAGACTCCAATACCAAACAGTATTCCTGAGTGAGTATTAATCCATCTTTGCAGAAATCTTAAATTAATTTACTTTAAAAATGGTATAATTATGTATGCTTTATTAGAAATGAAAATTTTTCTTTAAGCTCTCAAAATATTCAAGAAATCCAAAGTGGTTATGGTGAAGAAAAAGTGATAAATAATCCTATTGGTTCGTTGCAAGAAATGTGTATGTCTCGTCATTGGCCACCGCCAAAGTATTCAATGGAAGGTGAAGAAGGTCTCCCTCATGAAAGACAATTTACTATCGTCTGTTCGATTTTGAAATATCGACAAGTTGGACAAGGAAAAAGTAAGAAATTGGCAAAAAGGCAAGCTGCTCACAAAATGTGGCAATCCTTACAAGATACTACTACAACTCGTCCTCAAGGTGTAGAAGATGATGAGGTGAGTTAATTAAATATAGTGATGCTTTAAAAGTGACAAGATACTTATTGTCAGTAAGTCATTTCCAATATTTTTTTTTTATTTTTTTTAATTGGAATTATTGTGTGAGTGTGAAAATAAAAAAATGAAGTGGAAGTGATTCTCTTTGGGTCTATTTTTATCTCTTGAGGATCTATAACGGACATTTTTTCAGTTTTATTTGCAGGTATTTGCAGATTATTGTTTATTTATATATTTTTTTTTTTCAACAGATTTGTTAGATATTAATCATTTCCACTTCCTTATTAAATTGTTAATTACTAAAAATATTCAATACATATAAATTGTCCGTTATAGATTGTGCAGAGAAATGCTAATGTCAATGCTCATTATGCGGATCTTAAAGACAGTAAAATTGCAACTTTGACCACTCCACATAGTCATAAAGTTTCACAATTTCATAAAAATTTGAAGTCTTCCACAGGTGTAAAGCTCTTTGAGCTTCAGGTGGGTATTTCATAAATAATAATATAATATGAAAATAAAATTATCAAATTACATTTATTAATTAATAATAAGAAAAATTGTATATTATTTGTTACAGAATACTTGTTTGAATGATGGTGACGTGAATTTAGTACAGTTCCTGCAAGAAATAGCGTCTGAACAACAGTTTGAAGTAACTTACGTGGATATTGAAGAAAAGTCTATAAGTGGTAAGAAAAATATTAAAGTACTTTACAAAACCATTTTGCACATTGCACCTTTTTATTTTACTGCTTCTTTTGAAAAGAACCTTCTTCCGTCAAAACAACATCCATAGGAAAATCTTTCTCATTTGTTGGAATGTCTGGTTGTATTTGTTCATTGAATGAAAGAGCAACTAAGCATGGCATTCTCTTAAAATTTTCTTTAATGTCCCACAAATATTTGTCGTAATACCCCATACCATGTCCCAATCTCTTTCCATCTGCTGTAAATGCAACTCCTGGTAATATGACTAAATCTAATCCTCCTAAGAAGCAAATAATTAATATTAATATACATCAATTAACTTGGTATTTTTTTTCCTTTTTACTAACCAGTATCTAGCGCATCTTCTCTGATTTCATTAGAATCGGGTTGTTTAATATTCCATTTTGTCAAAGGCAATTGATCATAGTCAGTCATTGAATGTAATTTGACCATTTGCATTTTTTTCCCCTGATAGCGTGGTATAAAAGCTTCCTTTCCTTTAGCAAAAATATCTTTTAAAATAGGTAGCGTATCAACTTCGCTATCTGTGCTTAAAAATATCGAAACCCTTCGACTTTCAAGATATTGTGGCAATGACGTCAACTGAAAAGATTAACGTTATTATGAAATTAACTGGTATAAAAAATAATATTAACAGTATCTAAATTTTGCTTCTCAATTTTTTTATATTTTTATGTTTGTAATATACAGCAAGGTATACGAATTTCATGAATTTTTGTCATCTCTTTTGAAGAGATTCACTAAATATATTGTTAAATAATTTTTTTAATAACTTAATATCAAATGATACTTAGACAGTTTAAACCGAATAGGTTAGAAGATAAGTAAACAGTTTATAATAACATGTAAAAACCTTTTTAAAAACAGCTTCTGATTGCCTTTTCTTGTCATTTGCGTGTAACTTATTCAAAACATTTGCTACTTTTGTTCGGAGGCTGACTTTTGCCGATGTTATCGTTGACATTGCCTTTACGTTAGCGCTTAACCTTAAATTTCACAAATCAATACTTGCGAGTTTCACTTGGCGACTAAATACGCAAAATGCACGATGATTCTTCCAAATCTAAAAGTATCCCTACTCCATCTCACTGACCTAATCTACATTTACAATCTTACGATTCGACCTTTGCCTGTTGATTAAGTAGTAATCATAATTGTATAAAATTAGATGAAAAATTCTTATAATTTACTTTTGTCAAAGAAAAAAATAATTTATTAAAGAAAAAATAATCACTTTGATCAAGACAAATAAAATAATCAAATTTTTATTTTAAAGTTTTCTAGTAAGAATTAACTTAAAATCTTTAAGTACAATAAAACTTAAATGTATGTTAAAAAACATATTTATTTTATCAATTAACTTAGTAAAGTTTAATTTATTAGTTTGCAAATAAAATTAATTTCAGTATGCTTTATTTGACTGATAGACAATTGGAGTAATTAAAAATAAATAAGTTTAAGTTTCTATTTAAACTTTTTATTTGTTTTTAGGCAAATGTCAATGTCTTGTGCAGTTGTCAACGTTGCCAGTGGCTGTATGTTATGGTTCAGGTATAACAAGCAAAGATGCTCAAGCTGCAGCAGCTCAAAACGCTCTGGAATACTTGAAAATCATGACCAAGAAGTGAGCCAGCGCTTTACTCCTGCCACTCGTCGCCATCAATTGCAAGTCCAGCAACAATGTACTCTCCAAAAATCAAGTGAATAGTAATCGCGTCAAACTCTTCTCTAACGACGATCCAGCATTCAGCTCGAAAATCAGCAAAATCGATCGTAAAGTCGAATCCGAGGGCAGCAAAGTTATTCGAGCGCCGAAGCCGCAGCTGCGTACGAGCAGCAGTTCCGCCGAGCTAAAGGATATCATTATGAACTCGGTAAACGCGTCTGGGAGGAACAACGGCAGAAAGACCACCAGCAACATTCCCGGTGAAAACGGTATTTCAGATCCAGTGAAATCTAGTGTCGAGAGAAGATTCAGCGGCGTGAGAAGCGCCAACTGCTCGATCAATGTTCCGTCCGACGATCAACTGACAAAGTCCAAAGAATTCGCGAAGAAGCTCTCGAACGAACTCGGCTCGAAATTCAAGAATTTTCAGTCGGAGAATTCCGTTAATCATTCGGATTACAAGACGAGGTCCATCGGTAATCTGAACTCTAGACTTCCGAATCAAATCTCTTCAGGTTTTCAGCGCGAGAACAATCAGTACTCTCGAGAGGAAGGTAATGGCAATAGAAATAGCAGCAACGCCTACGCAGTCGCTCAAAAAACTCTGGAACAGCAGAATTGTGTACCCAAGGTAGCGCCGATGAATTTCCCTCCACTGCGTGCTCCCCAGAGCATCGTCAACGTGCATCATCCTTTCGTTACCGAGGCTAGGACGAAGCACGGCGAAGTCGGTATCAGTAACGGATTGAAGACCAAACCAGGTGTGAATAGTATAATGCAATCGAAGGAGTTGGAGCCAGCAAGGCAAACTTACCACAACTTTAGTACATCTGCGCTAAACATCGCTAATATGTCAGCCTACCCCAGGCCGGATCCCTTTCCGCAGCCCACTCTCACCTCTGTGTTGTTTCCAGACACTACCAGTCAATTTGCACAGTCTGCCTCCTCGTTCTCAACCAACCAACTGAATCAGTTTCAAACCTACGATCCCAGTTATCACGCTAGTACTCCAGTCATACCGCAATTCTCTGACAACTCAATATCTTTTCCTCAGTATGACAGTACGACCTACGTACAACCAAATCACTACCCGGCCGCAGACCTCACAAATAACCAATTTCAATACCAGACACCTGGTGTGGGACAAATACAAGATTCACCGCTGTTCATTCAGAGTCTGCAAAATCCTATTGCCATAACTGATCAGTATGCTACTCCAAATTATGCCAGAGCCGTGAGGACGGAACTGATACATCGACTGCGACGACCACCAAGATTTAGCAAGTAGAACGAGTATGATTACTTTGCTCCACGGGAGGGTGAGGGAAAAGGAAAGTATTTTCGAGAATGAATTGCATGAAAGTATGTTTCTCGGTCGGATTATTTCATTGAAAGTTAAATTTGATTTGTTGGTTAATCGTTAAAAATAAAATTGAATGCATTTCGTAGCACACAGTTATTACACGCTAAGTTAAAATAAATAGTATGTGATAACTGTGTCATAAAATAACAACTTTAATTTAAATTTGCACGAAAAATACGTATTTTTTGTATAAGTACTATATTCGAAATTACAGTTATTATTTTAATGATTTGCCAATTTAAATAAACTAGTAAATTTAGATATTGCAGAAATAATCAAATTTATTATTAAATAATTTTTTTAATTCAAATTTTCAATGAAATGTCCTAAGGTTATTGTGGGACTTGGTGAAGATTATTTCAAATTCAGATCCAGGTTGAAATAAGTTTCACCTGACATCCCAAAGAGTTTCGAGCGAAATGGTTTATCAGCCTACCGAATTTAATACAAAAAGCCGAAATTTTATGGTCAAGGCAGGACAGACGATCGATTTGGAGCTGAATTATTTCATGCTGTAGATTACCTTTTTTTACCTATTAAGAGTTTGGATTACATGTAATGAAAATTTTTAAAAATATTAAAAAAAAAGATAATTGAAGCGTTCAATTGTAAATATACGTAATATTACCGAGGTAATTTCATTAATGAGCGACTTATATTAAATATAAAATCATTGATGGATACGTGAAATTTTGAGGAACTTTAAACCGTATGCAAGAAGATTATACATATGGCTTATTATATTGTTATTTTTCATTTTTTTTTTCTCTATTTGTATCGAATCGTTTTTTCTTTAAATTCATGGGACAATTTATACGTAAGACACGAATGCATCTTAAGGTGATAAGAAACCTACAAGCTATACTTTGCATAGAATTAGTGGAGGTTTTCCAATAATTGCATAACATTTAGCTTGAGACGCTGTTTTCTAGTGAGCTTAAAAGAAATAAAATAACTAAATCTAATAAAGACTTGTACGCTTTGCCTTTTCTTTTCTTATTTTAAATCCGTTTCTCGTTTGGAGTTTCTTTTGTCGTCGCTTTAAGGAGCGAAAATAATGAAATCTATCGTGGGGTAATGAGAAAAAGAAGTAACGCAGCAATGCAAAAACATTGTCGATTGCTGAACTCGTAGTTGCGAAAAAATATATATTAAAACGATGCATTGTTTCTCTATCCTTCGAATATCAAATTTACTCGTAAATTAGTGATTCGGAGAATCAGAAGAATCCAACATTTCTATAAATCTACGAATTAATGCTACTACTTAAAGTTCAATATTGACTCACTGTCAATAGAAAAAGTACCGAGGAAGTTTTAACTGTTTTTTAATTGACGACGTTACGATCAAGTAAAACTGATTAAAACTTTAATCGTAACTTTTTCAGAATGTAGAGAAAAAAAAGTATTGCACTAAAAGTCCGATTAAAAATTTTTCTAACAAGTAATGCTGTGATGTCGTAACTTGAATGCTAGTTCAGTAAAGCAGTCGTGATGGATAATAGGAAAAATGAGGAAATAAAGTAAAAAGTATCTTTTCAGATCTATCTCGCAACGACGACGGCGAAGACAAAAAACATGATGATAATAATATTAATAAATAATCTTACGATGGTGTATGTTTTTCTTTAGTACGGTAGCGCATAAACTCATAAGCATCATAAAATAATGTACCCGTAAGATTAATCCTCGAGTAAGGATTTTCTCATTAAGTACGCATTATATAGCCCAGTGTATTTAAGCTACTTGCGTGTATTGGGATTTTCTTTACTGCGCTGAGTTGAAGCGCGAAATGATCGAAGACAAAAAAAATGAGTGTGACATCTTGTTGATGCCAAAAAAAAGAAAGTTTTTTAAAACTCGTACGCTTTGTCGAGCGACAGAAAGGGAACTTGAGATAGACGAAACGGAAGTGCGATGGGATGATTTTTTGTTTGGGTCCGATGTTCCAGGGCCTCGTGATTACATTACCTTAATTATACGTGATTTTTCTTAGAGTCAACGTGTATCTTTTGTTAGCTCAGTTTTTCGGCACCTTCGATCGTGGAAAAGCTCTGCCATCGAAAGTGTTCGAATTGTGTTCCGCCGCAGCGGAATTAACAGTCGGAGGATAAATTCTTTAAAGTTTAGTTTCAAAATAGTTCTGTCAATAGAACATCCCCGTCACGGGATGAACGATGAGCGATTTTAAGAGCTGCATAAAAAAAATTTGGTCGATATACAGCGTGTTGATGCACGCATGCAAAATAAATACACAGAAGAGAATAAAAGACACGCACGCACGCGTTTGGAAAATAAGCATTACTTACATGCAAAGTATAGTAACGTGAGATACGAATTTAACGTATCGTAGATTGCGTACAATGATATCGTTAAAAAAAAAAATAAGTAATTTCTCACTGCAAGAAAAAAACAAGACTATTTTTTGACGGTTTAAAAAAAAAGTCGATTTCCGTTCGCGTGAACTGTGAAAGCGTAAACTTAGATAGTCAACGTTTGTTTTGACTCGAGTAAATTTTCTTGCGGGGAGAAAACGAACATTTCGACGGTGTTTAGCATAAAAAAAACGTAATAAAAATAAAAGGCGCATGACGAATATTTGTAACACGATAAAGAGTATGGCGGTGAGCACCCAAGGGTAGGAGGGCAGACTGCGAAGAGCAATAACGTTGAAAAGTGGTGAAAATGAGAGAAATAAAAAAAAGCGTAACCGTGTTACCGGCAATCTTCCGCGAAGATCGCAGAGAGCGTTTTATATTTTTTAATGAAGAAAATAAAAGAGGAGGACGACGAGGAAGAGCGTACGAAAGCGGAGTTCTCTGTTGAAACATGTAATACGAATATACGATAATATTGATATCAATAATGAAGTATTAAATCGTGAAAATCTCAAATGAATGCGCCATGGGGAGGGGAATGGAAAGGAAAGAGAGAAATAGACTTTCCTTCTCTGCAGCACCGGGCCCAATTATTGTTCTCTTATGCATATTGTTTATAGTTCAAAACATTGGACAATTCTTATTATCGTTTTTTTTATTACATAGTTCTGCGCCAAGATCAAAATAAACGCAGCTGCAAAAACAATTTAAAATAAAATTTTGTAGTTTTTTTTTATCTTTGTCTCTGCTTGACAAGTTCTCGTAGTCTGTAGAAAATGTTGATTTATAATAAAAAAAAATAGCTTGATGCAAAAACAGTTTAATCGGTCCAAATCAAATTGCTCTTGTAATCGACAAGTTACATTTTGTTCTATTTCAATATTTTCTAAAGATTTAACGAATGTATGATGGTTATGAATAATCAAACGACTGTAAAAAAATATGGAGTAATTGACCATTATCGAAAAAGAATTGTAACTGCGACTGTAATTTTTGTGTGAGCAAGTTTACAAAGTGACCTTCGACGTGTGGCAGGAAAGTCTCGTTGGCATTTCCGATGTAAACGATGATTACGTCGCGCTCGTGGACTTTGTCTGCCTAAAAAAACGAATGATAATCTGGAACTATACTTAATCACCCGAATTCATTTCGATGTACGCACTACGAAATCGAGCGTCCGTTTCCTTAGCGCCGCAAAAAAAGTTAAAGTAGAATTGCTATTGTCATTGTCGAACGTGAGCGACCATTCGATTCTCCCCCAGTGCGGACGGCTCCCTTACACCTTTTTACTTTGTGATTTTGCATTTCTTTCTTAACCCGACGAGCGATTCGATTTTTCTCCGCCCTCTTTCTTATTTTAAATAAGACAAACAAAATAAAAGTCTTATAGGGTTTTTAAGAAGAGGTGATGAGTAATTAAAAGAGTAAAAAAAAAAAAAAATAGCGAGAGAGAATTCTCCCCCGTGTTTTTTGCGACATTCGCAAAAGTTCCTTAGTATCTCGCGCGCTCGTCTAGACGGCAGTATGATATAATGCATACAATAGACTTTGTAATTTTTACACTTGAAAACGCGCTCGAAGCGTTTATTTATGAATTTTTCGTTTTTTGTTGAACTTTATATTGATTTTTTTTACTATATTTTGTTTTTCTTTTTGTCGTATTTCTTCCGCCTCCCCCGTATGATCAAACGGAATCCTGACGATCCAGACGAGAACTTCGGCAAGAGCGCGTGATTTATACGTGAGAGGAGAAGAAACAAAAAAAATAATATAACACGGACATGGCATACAGATAACGACTTGTGATGAAGAAAAAAAAATAAACAGAAAAAATAAACTAAAGGTATAAAAAGAAAACCATACAAACAAACGAAAAAACAAAAGCAAAGGCCCTTTCTATACATGTGTTGGGTACTAGATACTTATAATCAGTAAAGGTTGTTCTATGTATGATGTGCGTGTAACACTGTTAATAAAGTACTGATGCTTATGAAATTATTGTTACTTTTTTAATTTATCCCTTTTAGTCAAGTTGGGATTTAAACGCAAATGCGCGGGTGGTGAGAGACGGCGTATAGGTCATTTACGCTGATTCTCTATCGATGACTTACACTAGCGGTTAAAAGTTTGAGCTCACTATTAGAAAAAAAGAAGAAAATGTATAAAATTTCATATCTTATGAAGAACTTATCATAATACTTTACTTTATCTCATTTTAAAGCTTTTGCGGAGTACTTTAAAGAGTGACTTTTGCATTTTGGATCTAAGTTCCTTATGGCGAGCTTGACAAGTGGGGATTAAACGCAAACAAATTAACATCAATGCGTATGAATTGCTCATAGCAAATTAGATTAGTTTCATTTGACTTTTTATTTTTGTAAATTTTATCATATAATAAACTTAGAATTTGTAGAAATAAAAAATATATAATTTTTTTCATCTATTATTTTTATTTTATTTTATTCATTTAACGGGAATCTCTCCCTTTTTTAAGTATTACATAATCAACAAAATGACGCATGAT
>JAXIUT010000021.1:13347576-13380663 GCA_035586675.1 Eurytoma californica
ATTTCAATTAGTGAAGTTCTACTAATTAATAGTGAATTTTACTAATTGATTAGTGGAAAATCGGTTCACTAAAAAAAATAGTGGAATTTCCACTAATTCAACTTTAGAGAGTGTACAAGACATGCAATTTTTAACGGCAGATATGCAGTACATACATTGATGTTCCAACTTTTGTTATTTTTTCATTCAATTTTGTTACTTCTAAAAGACCAATCAATCTTTGATTCTGTTTCTATGTAAAATAAATACTTCTTGTTTAATCTGTACGATGTACTTTTTTAATTTATTTTACAATAAAAACTTTCAATATCAATCTAATATTTTAACTTGAAATCCATAGTCCAATCAAATTTGAAAAATTGTGCAGAAGATACGCGGAATTTTTCAAAAAAATTCCGATACCCTTTCGATGTGCTCTCTATTGTTAAAATAATTCTTTACACAGGTGGTACTCTGCAGCGCGAGGATGCCTACGCATCGGACGCGCGACTGCTGGAGTCGTACCTGGGGGCTCTGCACGGATATTCAGCCGAGTGGCTGCGAATGCCTCAACAGTCGGGCCTGAGTTTGAGCAGCAGCGAGCTACTGGAATCGGAGCTGATCGCCCGCTGGCGGCACATCCTGGCCGGCTTGCCCCGAGGCACCATGAGCGCCCACCACGGCTACGGATCCCGGCAGTTACAGTACCTCGGCCTCGTCGTCCAACAAGTACTCCGGGCCAAGGAATCTCTGCTTCAGGTACCGTGGCGTTTCGCTTTTCGATCTTTTTTTTTTTTAATTATTCTTGTTTTTTCACTCAGAAAAATTTAATCTTCTGTCTGGGACTGCGAACTGATATATTTCTATTTTTTTCTATTCAATATTCATCGCTTCTCTTTTTTTGTAATTTTACCGTTGCTTACATTACAATCTGCGGAGGTATAAGAGATACTGATATTTTTCTATTTTTTTTCTATCCAATATTCACCGCTTCACTTTTTTTTGTAATTTTACCGTTGTTTACATTGCAATCTGCGGAGGTATTAAATACAACGTACGTAGATACAAAATAAACAGTACAGAGAGAGGAAAACATTGACGTGGATATCAAAATAATAAAAATGAATTGTAATTCAAAGAAATGGAAGTAGCATAATATTCATAGCAGAGTTTTATTCAATAAGAACAACGGAAAAGAGCAATAAATAAAAATTAGTTCGCGTAAATAGTAATTTACAAAAAAATAACTCACAAATGCAATTAATGATTAAACAATTCGTAGCGAAAGTACATAACGCAAGTACGAAAAAAAATAGCGACTGTATTTGAACCTCACGATACAGCAGTAAGCTAAAGCAAACAGAAGGTCTTTGGTCATCAAGTTGCCGTTGCGAAAAGTAAATTGTGTGACAATTCACTGCTCGCGGCCTAATGAACCCATTCAGTACGGTCCATAGCGGCCAAACAGAAAATAAAACGGCGAGCAAAGCCAAGGCGATAAAAAAAGGGGGGCGAGAGAGCATTAGAAAGTTTCTCGCAGCCCGCGTATACGCCGCGAGCCTTTCAACCGCTCAAGCTCGACGGGAACTCGTAAAATGCGCACAATGCTACTTACGCACGCCGACCGCGTGGGCCGCTATAAAATCGAGCGGAGTAGGGATCCCAAAAGTTAATCGTAAAATTTCAATGCCGAATGTGCCGGCTATTACCTCTTGCGAGGAATTGAATGCCATTCTGGCTCTATTTTTTATATTCCTTTAAGGCAATTTTCTTTTCATTGTTCTTTTGTGCCGATGAGATGGTAGTTACTGTGCATTATTAATTTTGTATTGGGCATTGTTTTCAGTCAACCGTCTGTGTAATTGTAAATGAATTTAATCATTTGTTGTTATATAGAATTTAATCTAACAATTAATATTCATTAGAAGCGGGACTTACGATGTGATTTCGCAGGGTACCTTCGACAACTGCAGCTCCTTCTTCAATCTGACCGAATCGCAAGCAGGCGAGTCGATCGAGAACTTGGTGTACTTAATGAGCTTAGTGCTGAGACAAGCCAAAGACCAGGTGCACGTCTCGTCGTTCGGTCGGCGGAAAAAGCGCCACGGACGTCGATCCAGCGCCGAGCGGAAGAGGAGTTGCGCCAAGGCTTACTTCGATCGCTCGGTCGAAATGCTGATTGACGTCGTTAAGAAGGACCGGGATACTGCCTACTTGGACCTCGATAATCACACCGTCATGGCTAAGACGCTTTTAAAGTGGCTGTACTTCGGTTATTAGTATTTCTTTTAATATTTAAAACACTTTTAAAGTAATCTTTAACATATTTTTAAAAATAATTAAATTATTCTAAAGAATATCTTTAAAATCATTTTAAAGCTGATATCCACCGGTTACTTTCGAAAGTTATTTATAATTCGTCCAGAAATTAAAAATCACTTTTATGAAGCGTTTTCTCATTTATTTTATGTACAAAAGTGCAGATTTTTGATATTTTCGATTTTGAAAATCATCAAAATTAATTTTACTTACTGAGTTAGGTGAATATATTATGGCTAGCTTGTGCTCGCAAGTTTATCTACTGTACCGTGCTTATAATTAGTTGTGTCTAACTTTGTTAGACATAAAGTTAGACACAAGTCTAATAGTTTTAATAGTTTTATTGCTACGGTTATTGTAAACAAAAGCTTAACTTTAAACAGAATGTTTGTGTCATGTTAATAAAAGAAAATGCAAAGGTAAACCACGCTATTCTTGTTACAATGTATTTACCTACCTAACTAAAATTTTGTCGAGATTTAAAAAAAATGAAGAGGGATTTTTTTAAAAATACTCTGCAATACAATAGGTACATTTACACTGGAGAAAATATAAAATTGTATAAATTGCAGGTATGGAGCAGGACAAGAAGGTGCTGGGTCCGCTGCTGCGGCCGTATTTGGGTAACGTGTTTAACTCGTCGCACGAGAACGCCTGGCACGTCGAGTCGTGGAGGAAGCGGCAGGACATCTACGGCGCCGAGATGCGCTCGCTGGGCTTGTTCTGCAAACTGGTGACCGCGCGGGAGATATTGCCCGCTAATGGGATTGTCGAGTCGCTCTCCAAGGGCTGGCTCTGGGCTGAAAGCATCGCGAGGACGATCGAGCGCTCCGACAACGGCCTCAAGTTGATCTTCCTCACGCCCGAGAGAATCTTGAGGTTTGTTTACCAAATCCAAATTGATTGCAGCTACCGGTTGGGGGGTAGCGCGTCTGCTAAGAAACCCTGGCTACTTTACTCTTCGCTGCGCAAATTCACGATCAAATTTATGCGTTCACCCGATCCTAACGTGACTCGGTGAATTTCTTTTACTTGAAAGTTTACGAAAATCAATGTAATTACGAGGTCTTGTTTATTAATCCATTAACAGCAATAGGGCATTAATAAATGCAGTGAGTGCTACAAGTTAGTCAGTAGAAATTTCGACTTAAAAAGCAGGATTTAAAAATTTCAAGTAATAACAATTGAAAATTTATAATATAACATTGAAAATAACAATTATTGATTACGAAATTAGAAATGGATTTTACGTTGTATCGAAAGTTATTGCAAAGTCATCTACTTAAAAGTGGCTAGTAATTACATTAATCTTCTTAAGTAGAATATGCCCGGATATAGTCAGACATCACTTCCTATATCTCTAACGACAAGTTTTGCTCACATTTTTTTCGCGTTTACCTTATTGAAATCAAAACTTGCATATTAACAAGAACAAAAACAATAATTTCGCGGCGAATATTAATAACAACAGGGTGTGCTTGACGTTGTAATTTCCGCGCGCTGTCGGTCTCGAACGCACAAAGCTTTAATCCGTCGCATTAGCGGTGTCTCGTTTCTCGTTAGCGCGCGGGGGGCCGGGCACCGCGATTGTAAACGATCCATTTTGTCGCGCGCAATCCAGGTACCAGCTGAAGTTCGCGGAGGACAAAGGGCCGGGCTCCTTCTCGACCTGGAGCAAGGCCAGGAACATCGGTAACGCCGTGAGGCGGGCGAGCATCGCCCGGACGAGCATGATTACCGCCACCGACACTCTGCCGGGATTAAGCGGCCAGGGCAAAACCGACGGAGCACCGAACAAAGGTGAGCGAAACCCTCGCCCCCCCCCCCTCTTACGCCCTGCTTCTCTGTACACCCCCTGGCTTTTGCCTCAGCTCGCCTTGTCTTACCTCGACGCGTATCGCTTCTTCTTATCTCCTTTTAAGGGGACGAGGAAAATTGCGCGGCGTTTTTTTAGTTGGAAAACATTTTTGCGATTACGAGTTTTATCCCGGGTTGCCTCTGAATTTTTTAGTTTAGAAAGTTTAGCGGAAAGTGCTTTTTATTAATAATTTCTGAGATGACTTCGGAGCTCCTTCCATTTATACTCAGAATCGAGAAATTGAATTAACAATTATTGGAAATTTATTTGGCGGATTTTTAATAAAATTATAAAAAGAGAAGAATCATTATGAAAGTATAATTATTATTTATTTATTGTACTTACTTATAAAATTATCTTTAGTTAGTTTAAACAAATGTTTTCAGCAGAGTTTTTTAAAGCTGATTTAAAGCCATCCTCATAAAAAAACACCTCGAAAAACGAATTTATCTACTCATCGTGAGTAAACCCCGGGTAAGTAATGCGCGCGCCCGTAGACGCACACAGAGTCAAAAGGAGACACCATAGCCCTTTTTTATCGTTCACCTCCGCTCTTTTCAGATTCTCCGCAATATAAAGCTAAATAAAGATTTATTTGGGTTACGTGCGGTCGTGGCGAAAAGTTTCATTTCGTCGGCCGATTCCTCGTCTACCGGCGCTACAACCGCGATTTCGGGGTTATGCAGCTGCAGCGCGCGGCTCCTTACAAATGGCAGCTTGCAGACGCCGCTGATGATATGTGGCTCGATTTTTCAGGCTCTCCCCTAAGTGATTCCGGCATCTTTTCGAGTGAAATATTCTTCGAAGGAAAATAAAAAGAAATAACAATAAACCCGCCGCCATTGTGCCCAAGAAAAAAACCACGAGGACGTAATCATTCCCAAAACCAACATTCATTTTTTTTATCTGCGCCCGCGCTCTTTTTTTTTTATCAATTTATTAAAAAACGAATATTTGGATAGTATTGATGGGGGCAATATTATCGAGTCGGTGTTTATACAGATGCAGAGCGTGCAAGCTTTGCGCCCGCACGCGCGAATAGAAAAGGGGCTCTTCCGCAGCTTGATTAGAATATTTATGGGAATATAAATTGAGTCGGCGATGCATGGGAGGTCATGGAGCTGATCCTTCGGCGTGTATGTGCGTGTGCACGTGCGAGCGAGCGGTGCGGTCGAACGCAGACACGCCGGGCGTATCTGCACAAATACGACGAGCGTTAATCGATATTTGGCCTGTTAGGAATTGCAGGTCACGTCGAGCTGAGGGAGGCCAGTCCTTTGACGTTCGTCGCGGCGACGGCGAGGCGGCGCGGCCGGCAAAGGGGCCCCGGCGGCTTGATTCCGGCTCTGGTGACCCTCAACAAGTTTCGGGTGAGTTTACACGCCAAAACCCGCGGCTCACGACTTTCGCCGAGCTGCCCCTCCCCACGCCCTTGGTCCCTCGCCGCTGCTCCCCCCTCCCTTTCCCACCGACGGCATCTCTTTCGCTCCGAATTCCCCCAGGCTCTATAGCTCCCGTTTGTATCGCCGGCCCGTGAAATGTGTGTGCTTTGCGGCCGTCCCTCGTAGCAGCGAGCTGCCTAACTGACGTCCATCAGAATTTCATCCTGACAACTTTTTCATTTGCGGGTTGTCTTATAAAACTCAACGATCCCGGGCTCAATTAGTCCCGAGAATTTATTACCGAAATAACAAATAACGTGATTTACTTAGTGTAAAGTGATTCAGGACTTTCGCTTTTAACAGAGAATTAGATAAATTTCAAATGAACTGCATTTTTAATAGCTTCGTGAAAAAAAATAAACAATCGTACCTAATGCTTTCAATTTTAAACAATAATTTAGATAAATTAAAGAACATTTAAATTGATTGGATTGAAGATCGCGTGGTTGTGATGTCGAAGCTCTCACACGACGAAACTCAAACTTTAAATTCAAGCTACTAAGACGACGGTTGTCGAGGATGAGAAAGGATGAATGCGGGATGCGTTGACCGACGAGATCCCTCTTATAAATCCGCATTGAATTGCTCACACCTACGTGAAAAATGCTGCTCCGATCCCTTTTATACCCGGCAGAATCGAGCAACGCCGTGGCCAACCTGGTCATCGTGGCTCTACACCTATCCTGGCATATTTGAAAAGAGCCTTTCGCGTATTTATTCATTTTTTTATTTTTATATCTCCGAATAAATCCTGATTTAATGTTGTTAGGAAGTTAGTGCATTATAATATTCCGCACTAATCAGCAAACTTCGTTTTTAATTGAACGAAGCAGTTTGCGGACCAAAAGGGGGAAAGAGGCCATATGAAAAATTAAATCGCTCATTTGTAAACGCTCTAATCATAGACATAATCGAAATTCCCCAAAGCTCCGAGAATGCAGCAGCGTGCGAAAAGTGATTTCGGTGGGTCAGTCGTGGGCGGCGCATACAAGGGCCCGGGCGAATGCTTCATTATTTGCTTCTCCGTAGTCGAGTTTGATTGAATCGGCCGCTCGGATTCGTGTGGTGTAATTCCCATCCGGAGCTGCGTCGCTACACTCCCATCCCTCGCAGCCGTACGAGCCCCTCTGACACCGAGAGCGAACGCGCACGCACCTGAATCGAGAAACTTACGACACGAGGCATGTTTGGAAAGATAGAGGAAGTGGTAAAGCAGTAGAATGTGAACTGCGTTAATGCGCAGACTGAATTTTCCAAAAATTCATTGCAGGAAAACATCGTAGTGTTTAAGAATTAATGTTATCTTAGGAATTTTATTTGGATTGCTGGCTTTTGTTAAGTATGCAGGAATGTTAGTGAAGAGTTTTATACTGCAAATTAGTAAGAAGAGCCATCTATTTAGACTTCTTAATTAGGTATTACGTTATCATAAACATTAGGTTACGTTCTCTAATCATTATTAAAATGATATACATTTAAAGTTTCTATTTCAAATTTCACAATGAGTATTTTGATCATTATAGCAATTAACAATATAAATTTTTCTAAAATTTACTGTAGGTAATTTTAAAACAACTATTGGTGTAAAATTTTACTTTGTATTTTTCACTTTAAAGTGCAATTGCGAATTCTTCGAACCGTGTTAAACTTGAGACTATCGGAAGGAGAAAAAAGAAAAGAGAGTCCTTTTAAGTTTTAGTGGTTCAAAATGTAGAAAAAAAAGATCACTTAAAATCGGAGTGGATAATTGTCAGTAGGGACTATTAATCTTTGAAACCAATAACTGGATAAGAGAGAAATTCCAAGTTTCAGATCGCACCAAATTAGAGAACGTCTGTCCGTGGGCAAGATTGCGATAATGGTTTTGTCGAAGGATTTACCCGGCCATTAATTCCTTATGTAAATTTTCTTCCCCAATGGTCGACGTTCATTATTAATGCAAATCCACAAATTATACTGAAAAAGCTTTAACTTTACATTACGTTAAAAAATGTATAACAAATTTTAGAAAGGATATCCAAAAGTTTAAAAAAGTAAACAAAAAGAAGCGCAAGGAGCCTCGTTAAATTTAATTTATTCCCTTCGGGGAAAACAATAACGACAAACTTTTAAATCCAACCCGAGGAAATCATTCGGAGCGAAAATTCGAGCGTACATAAAGCAGGAGATCGCAAAGTTTTGCCGCCGAGTATTTCCAAGTGTAGCCGGCGGGTCCGGGGAGTGGCTGGCGCAGTCTGCATGAAAAATTCCTCGGCGCGGAGTGTTTCCCAAAGTACGTGTCTTTGAAACAGGCTACGCCTCCGCTCGGCCACTTGAGTATTCTCTTTGCACCGCGGCGACGGGGGCCGGGGAGGGAGGGGACGCTCGCTCTCAAAGTGCTGGTTCCGGTGCTTTTAAGGCGGAATGGCGCTTCCGCGCGCAAGCACTGGGTCAGGGTCGTGGTGGGGGCCAATCACGCGATCGGCCCGATTTCCTCGACTTCTTGATTTCGAGCCCCGGCGTGGGGGAGCCGCCGCTTTGGCTTTCAAATGCCGACACCCCGCACAGCCGTCGTTTCAAATATTGAAGTTTCGCAAGAGATTTTTGGATTTCGCGCGACGCGAGAGTGGAATCTTTGATTTTCTGAAAAATTTATGGCCACTGCCGCGTGTATTACTTTCTTACCTTACGGTTTCACGGATTTTTACATATTTACGTATTCAAGTTGGGTATTTATGTTTTAAGAATTTAGATTGAATAAGCTGGAATTAAATGTGCAGGAGTAGGATTTCTTTAAGTCAGTAGGGTCTCTTAAATATTTGCTTTGAAGAAGAATTTTAAAAGTTCCAGATGTATTTTATTAAAGGTTATGCTTTTCGTTGAAATCTATTATGCAGTGGAAAATCAAGTAGGTATTTGTTATCGATCGCATTAAATGTTACAAAATTTAAAAAAAACCTGGATTAATTGTTTTTATAAGTAGAAAAAGACACTAAGTATCAATTATACTTTTTAAAAATTTGTTATTTTTTCATCCTCAAAAAGGCGAAACAGATTATACCGTCTCTCTGAAAGCATTATTTTAATCTATCTGGTGAAGATCCTCTATCTCATTAATTTTGATAATGCAATACACCATTTCACAATTTAAAATCTCATTATTAACATAACACGATTAAAGCCGTAAATCCATTTATCCGATGCTTTTTCAAAAGGATTTTCATTATTTAATTCACTCTCGTGTACGTAAACATCGTGACAAGGCACCAAGCTGTCGGCTTGGTTACGATAAAAGCCCTACCGAACAAAGGCTTGCAGCGCCGAGTAAAAGCAAAGAGAGAGAGAGAGGAAAAGTAAGGGGAAGGCGAGGAAGCCGGAGAATCGGAGTAAGACGGGACAATTTTCCGGAGACGCAGTCGGACCTTTGCCCTTTCGGAAGCTACTTATCCGGCGCCGCAGCCGTTCAAAGTCGAAATGGGAAAAGGCCGCGCGGCTCGCCCGCGACGGGGAACGATAAACGGCCTTGTTTCAATACTACCGGGCCTCCGGAGGATTTCGCGAAACCGGAAAGGAGAAAGAAACGCCGCTGCAGTTAGTAGTGTCTTATTCGGCGGTTCGAGGATGTCCGGAATGGGAGAGAGAGAGAGAGAGAGGAAGAGAGGGAGGGAGGGAGAGAAAGAGAGAGGGAGAGAAAAACCGAGACGCTCTTGGCTCGCTGGTTCCGGAGTACTCCGCTCCCGGGAGGACTCCCGCGAGCCGCTTCCATTTCAGCCAATTTCCGCTGGTGCAGCCGCACCAGCCTCCACGGCAGAAGTCCTTCGGGATGAGGAGGCGACGAGGTCCGTCGATCACGAGCTCTTTCGCTTGCCCATACTTTTACTGCGATTATGATATGCTTGCCTTGTGGGAGCACGCTTAAGTAGAACGAATCGGGTTCGGTCAGACGGGATTTGCAGTTCGGAAGGAAGCGACATTCCTATTAGATCAAATTAAAAATCTAAATTTTCTATAAATATTGTTAATAAGTACATTTTAAACACGAGCTAATTATAAATTAAAACATGAAGATTATTATTCTGTTTGTTCTTACTGCAAAGTGAGGTTCGTATAGCCTTGAGTCTAAACGGTAACATTTTATTTTTCGTAGAAAATAGTTTTTTTGTTAATACCCATAAAATCTCCACTTATACATCGCTTCAAAATACACTATATCAATCACGTCGAACGACTTTTCCTGTGACTATAGTTCAGTATCAGAGAGCGAAATTCGAAATTGGCAAAAAGGCCAAATCGGCGGTCGGCGGAAAGCTTGTGGAAGCCCACCATTGCGGATCGCAGCTCTGTCTCGAATTAACGGTCTTCCTACGCCCTCCCGGGCCTGCCTCTGGCTCGTTAAAGCCACCTGCGCGCCCCTTAAAGGGAATCGCTCGGAATGACGCAGTGACTCCTCGGACGTCCGTAAAACTCCACCCGGCGAGAAAGAAACGGGAGAAAAAAAAAAGAATCTCACGTTTTGTCGTTCACGCCGTCGATTGCGTCGTAAACACGTCTTAGGCGCGCATGTGGGTCGGGGGGGTGTCTCGTAAAGTGTCCGCGCCGCGCGGGCGTCTGTTCCAGCGGCGGCAGCTCGCCCGTATCGGGCTGGGCCGCCGTTAAGCCGCGCGTATTGGATTTCGATATACCAACGTCTTGTATACCGCATTTGTTGTGTTAAGCTCCTTCGGATATGCCGACATTATGTCCTTCTCTCTCTTTTCTCCGGTCGCACCTTCGGTCGACGGTATTTTTTGTTACTATTTTTTATCGGCTGCAGCTTCATTATAGTTCGGCGACACATAGTTTTTTAATTAATAACTTTGTGGAATTTTTGCCCCGCGTTGAAAATAATTCGAGAATTCCCTGAAACACGGGAGCTGGGTTGGAGCTGGGTGGATGGTGTTTAGTTGGAAAAAAAGGCGAAAACTGGTAAAACGAGGTTTTCTTTTAATGAATAAATTTTTTGCAGGTATTACAGGAGGTAGCGCAGATTTTGCCCCAAGAGGAGCGTACGGTGGTGCTCGAACTGGTGCAGCGAGTGTCGCGCGAGACTGCACGGCGAATGAGGAGAGCCAGCTGCCCTGATCCCGCGAGTGCTGGACCTCACCGACAAGTTTACACTCCGAGGTATTTATATAATAACCTAATCTCTGTAATAACATTTATTGTAAGATAATTATTATATATCAGTTATTTTATTTTTTTAAACTAATTTTAATTGAAAATTCTAGTATATTTCACTGAAACGTAATTATAACGAAATTCTTTTGAACGCGTCAATCATTATTTATGTGTAGTAATTTGATATTCATTTTAGTTTAGCTTACGCTGCGTTTCTAAACAATTTCATGTTTCAAATTTTAATTAAATCGCCAATTTCAGTTAATTTGCAATCAATCCAATTAACTAATTTTTATTTAAAAATTATTAAAAAATAATATAGGTATTTCAATAACTAAAATACAATTACTTTGTGAAATATAAAGTAATTGTTTTTAGAGTCAATGAAAAAATGTTACGAATATATGAATGTAAATCACGTTTTAACCATTCCATACAAATCAAAAACTTTTAAATATATTGCAAATATTTCTATACGTTTATTAATTATTACAGTGCATTCCAATGATATTCCTTACACTGAGTAAAAGTGATAAATAATTAATCCACTTAACGTATCAATTTAATGAATCAATTACTTTTATCAGTATGTATTAAATTACATGAACGAAAAATGATGAAGCTCGCCAAATGAGTTTAACTTTGTCGGACGTCCAGCACAATAAAGATGCAGATAAAGTATCAGGAAACATATCCAGCATTTTAAATATGAAAATCCAAAAAAAGAATTGAATGAGGTCAATAATTGATCATCCGAAATAAAAACTCTGCCGTTGGATAGTTAGTACGTGACAGAAATACTGACGCGATTACTGGACGCACCTTTTAGAGCACGTTATGTGCATGACAATCGAATTTCGAATCATCGCTCTCGTTTCACGTCATTTGTAATTTCACGATCAGTTATAATTCGATTGATTTTCAAATAAAATTTGCTAATCATTCGAATTCCTGCAACAGCTCAAAACGTTCGCATTCACCTAACGTAGTGTTTATCGGTAAAATTGAATTTCACGCATCCTTGAACAATACATATTTGACTGGAATTATTAATTTCGATATCATTCTTTTTATTTTTCCTTCTACTTTTGTAAATTTCTTCTCGAACGGAAATACATACTTAGATTTCGCGACGTGCCTTTTATTTAAGTCTTCTGAGTGAAAAGTTCAATGGTTAAAGTTATTCACCTTATTAAAAAATCAAATTTCCCCGCCAATTTCTAGGCAATTTCAATGGAACTTCGCAATTAAGTGGATATAACTTCCTTTTGTTCGTTGTTATTGAGCATTTTTCCACCTAGAGAGGAAGCGATATGCGCGCGAATTATTGGAGGCAAGAGCGGAGTTGACTCGGGGTGGGCCTCTGGCTTTTGGCGGAACGCGTTCGTTTTCCGCGCGTATCTCGCCTCGGAAGCGTAAGCCTGCCGGGCATGTGGCGCACCACCCCCACCGGGCCCGATCGAATTTGCAATCGCGCCACTTTTTTTTATGCGGCGTCCGCCAGATAGCGGGGCTTTTGCCGCACAACCGATCTTTATCGGCGCCCGGCTCGTACGAACGCGCGTCCGGCTTTGCCATCGCGGGATTCGTATACGGATGCTCTCTTTTCCTTTTTTTCCTCCTCCACCCATTGTTCCGCGTCAATTTATGCGCGGTAATTACGAGCGCGCTATTGCCCCTCGGACAAGAGCGCGGAGTAATTATTTAAATATAATCGAGAGAAATTCGCTAAAGTGGGATTCGAATCGCCGTCGCTGATTTAAAATGACGTGTCAAATTGTTACTGGTCGCGTTTAAAGCAGCGAAATAATGGAGTTTCGGAAGATTGATGCATTAGCTTCATTCATAACGATTCATAACGTTGCGAATAAAGCGCGACGGATGATAGCTTTTGTTTATTTTTGACGGTGGGAGTAGAGTTTAAAATTATTGCAGTTTTAACTCCCTAGTGGTCAAGCTAGTGCACCAAAATCATTTACTTACAAGCTAGAGTTTTAAACACAAAATAACTAACAAACCGTGGCTAAAACAACTTAGTTATTTCGGTTTTACACAGACTTCTGAAATAACCTGTTTGTGTACATGAAGCACTAAGCTCGTCAACAACAGTTATCATCATTATTAATTTTATAATGTTACTATTGAATCTAATTAATTTGCAACTCAAGGTTATAATTTTGTGTATGAAAGCGTTGTTATCTGTTTTTTATAGATTATATAATATAAAGTCATGTGATGATTTAAATATTTCATGTGAAATTTTATTTAAAAGAATAATCCGTTAGTCCATATATAATCTTGAATTTTTAATAATTTTTAATGAAACATTAAATTGAAATACATACATTGTGCCATAATGACTGTACTCGCAATACATTAATAATTCGAGAAAAAAAATATTAAAATCAAACATCATTAGTGAAAGTAATTAAACTCTTTACGGACGGTGAACATATCACGGCGAGGTTAATTATTCCGCGTCTCGCGATCGTCGCCCAGCTCATCCAAGCTGTTCTCCGAGATATCGGACCTCCGTCTCGGCCCCTTGAAATCTCATCGAAATACACAGTGAGGACGTGTAGATCGTAATTGAATCGACATAAGTCGATTTGGCCGAGAGTGCACACGCGCCGTTAACGTAATTCGTGATTTCGCGGTGGTCGCCGCGTGTACGGGAGCGACGCGACCCAGGAATTTCCCCGCGAATCGATGTGTCACTGTGGTCTGGGCTCGATCATTTTCGCTTTAGGGCGCTATAAGTGAATCCGCTTGCCGCTTCGACCCCTCTCATACGAGCGGCGAACTCGTTAAATCCGCGTACTTAAATCTTACTCGATTTCATTTCAATTTTGTTGCTGCTTGTAACTGTATTTACGGTCGAAGATCGAGCACTGTTTAAGCGACCCTCGAGTATCGGTGAAACGATGGCTTTCGAGCGAAAGTTTTAAAACGCTATTTGCAGTTAAAGGCCATAGAAATCGTAACAAGAATGAAATGTGCCTGGAAATTTTGTCGAATCCAGACTCTCGAGACTTTTAATTTATATGTCAGGGCAGATGACATCGTTTCTCTTGTAGTGAATTATTTTACATTAAATTAATGCAGAATCACGGAATGAGGAGTACAAAATTAATTATAAATTTTGCAACATTTTAAAAACGGAGAGTATTAAATTATTGATTGATACTTAATCAAATTTAAGTGCTGCAAGTTTCAATATTTTCTTTTATACAAATATTATTTTTAATTTGTTAACGAGACGACATAAAGCTTCAAAATATAAAGTGTGGATCAACGCATTTACTCAGTTTCATAAACCTGTTTTACGCAATAAAAATAAAAAAAATATCACAAACATTTTAATAAAATATACGTCAGTAAAATAAAAAGCTAATAGATTAAAAAAATGTAAATAAACAGTCATTGTTTTCGCTGACACCGCAAAGGCTTAAGCCATTGTGCGGGGGACGAGCGGGCGATGGCCACGCAGGATTAGAAATTATTCGAGAGCAGGCGCGGGTGGTGGGCAGCGCCTGGTCGGACTTTAACCGCGCGCCCTCGATATCGAGAATGATTTATGGTCTTTCGCTGCACTTGTGATTTAAATTTTACAAAAGATATACACCTGATTTATACGCGAGATTAAATCTCGCGGAATTTATACGCGCGCCATTCGAGCTCGCCGCATCTTTTTTCGCTGTCTATATCCGCCTTCGAGGGCTGAAATTCGAAGCTCGTCTCTTTTCCCGTGCGCGCGATTCGTTTTTATTAATCTTTGGGAAAAATGTGGCCTTTTGTCGTAGATCCGAGTCGAATCTGTACGAGCCGCCGATTGAGAAGTCGCCGGAGGCGGGCCACGAGCGAATAATAATGGAACGTCAGTTGCAACTGCGTCGTGAAATTTTAGAAATACACGACACTTTGACGAGGGGACTGCGCAGCAGGAGTCAACTGCCTTCGTGGGACTCGACTTCGATGGCCTCCTGGGCTTCGACACCTGGTTCTATCGGTCGCGGGAGATTGAAAAGGCATTACACAAATGTATGGGATACCGTAAGAGGTAAGAACTTTTTTCTCATAAGCAAAAAGTTTTCATTTAAAAATTATTAATTAGAAGTTCCAAAGTACTGTAAATTAGAAGAAAAGATAGACGCCCTTTCAATGTAGCTATACGTGTAGCTATAATTTACGAAATAAAATAATGTATTTATTAGGGAAAACTTAATTAACATCCATAAATTGCAGTCTGTAATAACATTTACGAAAAATATTTCCCTTGATACAGTAGCAGAATAAATTCATCAGTTTAATAAAACATATTTCGAAAATATGGCCTTTATGTAGATATAAAATAAAGTTTGTTTTTGTAACTTTTAAATACCTGAATAAAAAGCAAATATTTGTTGTATGTATAAAGGTACGTCACCATTGTGGGACAGCGTTAGCTGTAACAGTACGTTTACCAAAGTTAAATCCGAAGAGACGTTGAAGGATAACAGGCTATTCAAAGGTCAGGCAAACAGTAGGACCGGATTGAACAGCGAAGCGAACGAGGATTTTGAAGATCACACGCTGCCCTCCTGGGATTTACTCGAAAAAGCTTTGAACAAAAAATTTTTAACCTACGAGTACGTCAAACCGAACTCGCTCGATCAAAATACAGACGTCAACGTGGAGTATCTTTTGATTAGCAATGACACTAAAGAGCTGCCGAAAAAATACAAGGAATAATTATGCTGTAAATAGGATAAAATTTGCGTTAATCGTAAATATATTTTTCTATGTTAATTTTAAGTAAATTTTAAAAATTTATATAAAAAATAAATTTTTTTCAAGAATATGAAGTAGCGCTAGCTCTAGTTTCGTCTGGAGTTGGCTAACGTTGTTGAAAAGCGAAACCAATTATGAAAAGAAGATTTTTTCAAGAATCTTGAGGCTTCCTTACTTCTTAAGAAATAAATTTCGCGAATTTATCTTTTGAATAGTTCAAAAACAATTCTTGAGTGTATTAAAAAGTAATTCTAAAAATTATTATAAGTACAGGCATGGAAACAAAATGTTGCATTATTATTCGTTAAAAATAAAAAGAATGCAAAATATTTTTAACTTCAAAACTATTTTTAATGTGAGCCCGATGAAGAAGACGGGAATATGACGATCAGTTATTCATTTATTTAATAAAAATGGCGGAAAAAAGTAGGGGAGTGAATTTGCGCGGTTGCTTAAAGCTTTTCTGTGTACATTCGCCGTGAATCTTGTTTATTACGCGGCTCATAAAAGAGGCACTGTAATACAGCTGTAACTGCGCGAGGCTGCGCGAGCGGAAAGACCAGGTATAACATCGCAGCTAGCGTCTGATCTAATGAAACACATTTGTTAAGTCCATAAAGGGATTGTACTAAAATATTGAAATAGAAATGTATTTACATTCCATAAAATAACAACTTTTATACGTTTGCATAATTCATTGTTTCTTTGAACCTTTAATTAAACTATACACTGAATAAATAACGAATATAATTTATTTTATAAGCCCAAGTGTATCATTTAAAAAAATTATAGCTATCTGAGTCTCATATTTTTCTTTTTTTCTGCAAAAGGAGAACAACACATAAATAATTGATATACTCGTTAAAACGTCTAAAAGTTTACGTTAAGTTCTTGAGGCGACACTCTGGTAACTCTAGTATTTAGAGACCATAAGCTTCTTTAGAAACTTACAGTGGATTGGTTGAATTCTTGATGAAAGGTAATCTTAGCGAAAAAGGTCAACTTGGGCCCTAATAACTTCTTCAACGTCAATCTCACTGAAGCTTAACTATCTGCTGATTTCTTTGCTTTTTCGTCGAACGAGATTTTCTTCACTCATTATCTTACTTAATAAATTTGTAAATTATTGAAAGAAATCTAAAATAAAAAAATGTTTAGTTCTTTTTCTAGATAAATTTTGCGTTATTGGTATCGTACATACCAAAATAAGTGAAAAATATCGTTTGTAGTTTCTGCAACATATAAGTAAGCCTCTTACTACGCTTAATCCGGGAAGAAATAATGTCTAGCGGAAACATCGGTAACCACGCATTTCGATCAATCTTTCGTGTTCAATTTACATAATTCCCTTCAGCACTCATATTTTTTCCCTCGTTCAGGAAAGAACTCAGAGGATTTATTTGTTCTTTTTGCTTTACAAATGAAAGAAACGTTTTGTCGTTAAAATGTCGACCGCACACTGTCGAAAGTAGGGCGAAATTATTAATTAACGTTTAATATTCTTATCAGTGCATTGCTAATTATGAATATCACGTTCTGCGGTTATGAAATAATTGTTTTGAAATTTCTTCAAATATAATGCGTTTCATGAATTATAAAATCAAAATGATTATATTCTAGATTAATGGTAAATAATATATTACTATATATTGTTTTAATTTTTTAAATTCAATGCATTTACGTTTTTGCTCATTTGTTATTTATAATTGCATATCCAACGAATCATTTATTAAATTAATAGGTAATATCGTGTGATATTTAAAGAAATCAAAATAATAATAATGTTATGAATATGTTTGAAATTTGTCAATTACCTCATGAACTCAACTTTTTAATCATTAACAACCTTTTTGAAGGATATAATGCCCTTGAAAAAGGGAATATTAAAAAAAATATTGTTTGTACTACTGAACTATGTCGCATAAAATCTCGATTTTTCTACTTATTTTGGCAAATACCAACTTTATTTTCCTCAATTTTTCCTTCTCTTCCTCGGAATAACTATTATATATTTTACATTTTTATAAGCTCTAAACAATCGGAACATGACCGTTTCTCCATTTTTATTCATTTACTACTAATCCATGGACATCACTCCTTTTTAGCAAAATGTAATTAATTCCGATTAAAATGTACATTTAAATTGCTTGTTCTTACTTTCAGTCTTTAAAACGAAGACGAAACATTTGCGAAAAACGAAGAAATAACGGTACTTTAATAAGACAAAAAGTGGCCCCGCGAACAGAATCTCCGCAAAAGACAGAGGAAAGCCCTTCGCTTCCCATCCCAGCCCGGGCGTACTTTACAGTCCGTCGCAGACGACGAGCCGGCGCTCTAATTACAGCGTCGTGATTTAAGTTGATTTTCATTGGACCCAAGGTGGCGCGCCTAATAGCCAAACGGAGGGAAACAGCGGGGGTCGAAAGAAACGCTCCGCAAAAAAAAAGAGGGTCGCTCGGTCGCTCGGTCGAGTCCGCGCGCACACACTCGCGCTCTCCCTATCTATTCGCACGTCACTTGGCCTTTCCCCGTGGTCGGTTTCTCGCTTTTCCGGGGGTTGCGCGCGCGCACCCCTCTCCCTCCGTCGGCCGGCCGCGGCGGCGGCGCGGCGCGGGCGCCACGATCGCGCCTCTCAGTCTCGCAGCATCCCTGCTCCGCGTCGCGTCGCGCGCGTACCCACGGTTTTCCCGCCGAGCCAGAGAGCAGTCGCTGAAGCGGTGGCGCGAGCACGGTCCACCCCCTTTTTCGCCGAGAGACACGCGAGTGCGCGACCCGCAAGGCCGGGGAGGGAGCACGTGCTACCAGCCTCGCGTTAGTGCTTTCGTCGTAGACTCAGGCGTTCGTTTGACGGATCCGCTGATTTCACCCTTTTAGGCGCTTTTTCACGATTAGGCGGGAGAGGGGGAGTCGCGATTGTTGTATACGCGCGAGGCCGCGCGAGCAGCCCTCAGCGCAATGTATAAGGTCTCGGGGATGTGCGACGCGCCAAACGAATGACCTTGCCCGACTGACCTACGTCATCTAGTGGCGGGAATTTCGCTTTTTTTTTTATTTTCCTCGCTGTTTTACGGCACTGACTCTTCTCCTACCGTGTCGACGTGTGGATGAACAAAAAAAAAGGTTATTTGACATCGTGTTAGTGTGAACGACGGCCGAAGAGTGTGCGTTTATTTTAGATTTTCGAGTAGCACCGGTGACCTAGAATTGCATACCTAACGGTGGATTCGCATGTTTGTGAAATAAACTGATCCTGGTGAGTAAAAAATTCTCGATTTTCGGTACAGCGCGTAAACCCTTTTATTCGTTCTCGAAAAACGGAAGTAAAATATTGCAGAAACAACATTTCGCTCCGATATAGTTGCTACAAAATATTTGCGAGGGAATAACAAACCAGTAAGCGCCTAGGGAATAAGTATTCAGATGGGGGAGCTCAAGGGGGTTGCTCTTTTCGCAAAACTTGTTGACTTTCACTTTTTTTTCTGCCGCTCAAATGTTTCCCCTCGATTAATTCACAGCAGCCTAAGGTATTTTTATATTTTTTATAGAATGCGATTTCAAATATTTACCCTATGTATTGTCGGTGCAGAAATCGAATTTCGCGGAGGCGCATTAGCATGTAAATTCCAGTACCGCAACCATTTAATTGAATGCAAAGCGGTAAGGTTGGTCGCTGATAATTATGTAAACTATTACATCGCAGTTGCAAAATGGCGTTTAAAATGCAGAGAAAATAATCGGGAACAGCGTGGCGAGGGGTATTTCCTCGTTATCCAGTCCCGATTGCTTTGATGTGCTTACTATCAATTTCCATTTATCGTGCTTCTTCGCGTAGTAATTGAGCCTGGTTATCAAGCGGCTGGGTGTCTCGATCAAAAAGCGGAATCCTTTGCAACCCATTGAGGGGGTTATTAACTATCAATTCCCTCCGCCCTCCTAACCCCCCTCCACACCTCCTCCCTCGGCGAGCTTCAATTTAGCTATGCTACGTTACCGAGTTACGGTAAATGTGTATTAAGTGAATACAGGCGCGCAGGACCCGGCGACATTACACTGCTGGGCTGGTGAAATGCGTCGCGTCGGCCCGATACGCCGAGAAGATTATTTTGTAATTATGTTCTGCACATTAGGCGCACTAATTGAAATTATACCCCCGTAGAGTCTCCAGTTTCACGGTGCTGATTACAATTTTGAACATTTACGCTTTGCGAATGCGGCATGCAGATGAACTTCTTTTTTTTTATTTCGATCCATTATAATTACAGTTCTTTATTATTTGTGTATTATAATTTGCAAATGTAAAAATTGAAAAAAGGCAAACATTTTTTATATTTCTTTATGTAAAATATTTCGCGCGAAGTGCTTTATATTGTAAAATTTTATTTACATATTAAAATAGGGTGTGTATTCATGCAGAGTATAAAATGAGAAAACATTGATCCAGTAATTAAAAAAGATTGACAAAGATCACTCATAAAAACAGAATCAAATTGAATATTAATTAAGAAACGACTTATAAAGAAATTTTTTTTAAATAACAAAAAGTTATTTAAATGACAGAGATAGCTATTGTAAAAAAAGCGAATGTTGGCGACTGCAGTAAAAGTTTTAGAAACTCGACTGCTAAGCTAACTACGAAGCCCTGCGAATAATATTTCACGAACCTAAAATTAAGTTCAGTATGAAAGTGAAAAAGTCATTTATTTATTATTAAACAACATTTTAGCAATTAATTTAAACTTATAAAAATATTGATATAAATAGCCTAATGTGAAAGGGAAAATAGCTGGATATCACATTCATATAAAATAGCTGAAAAAACTGCTTCGAATAGATTTTCAAAAATACGAAAATATGATTGACACAGCTTTTCGTGAACCGGAAACTCGATGTTGTACTTTATAAGTGAACCCATGTCGGCGCTCAAACGCATCCTCGATCAACACAAACAAACAGCTCGAAAAGCTTTTATTTCAAGAGATAAAGCAGCCTATAAACCATTAAAAAATATAAAATATCCCATTACGCCATGTTTATTGAGCCGACACGTGTCGACGTGATCAACGAGCCGGATAAACGATGTAGTAGCGACACAACCGGATAACGAAAGCAAAAAAAAAAAAAAAAAAAAAAAAAAAAAACCCCACGATGTTCATACGAACTGCATTAAAATAAGTCGTTGAGCATTCGTAACGATTTTCACGATTCCTCGAACGACCCTTTATTCACGCGCACAATTTATGTACCCTTAAGAGAGTCGCGCGCAGGAAATAAAGTAAAAAAAAGGAAGAATTCGCTGAAATCACGATTCGCAGATTCATCGTCGCAACGAATCCATATTCCATTCGCCGAGCCTTAAATCGACTGTGGAGGTAAAGGAAAAAGAAGTAACGCGAGAAAAGAATACCCGACGCTGCTTCGCAATCTAAATGCGTCCTCTCTGCCTCGTTATTGAATGTCTCGATTATACCGGGGGAGGGCAGAGAGGGGGCAGTCGAGTACTCAGCTGCTCTGCCGAGCGAAGGCTCGCTCTGTCTTTACTTCCTTTTTTTTTGCGCGAGTCTGCAGCGATGTGGACGCAAATGGTGACAGCAATAAAATCTCCTCTAAGGGATTACGGAGCCTTTCCTTCATCAGACGATCGGACGCCCGGAAAATACGTGCTCACGGGCTCTTCCAACTCTTCGCTAGGCAGTATATGCATCAAAATCTCCGGGTCTTACTTCCTAGAATATACGTCTACCACGTTTTCCTTCTTTCGTTTCTTGAGCTCTGTTCCCGCTGTAACATTTCAGGTGACTTAGAGTTGGAATACGCGACGTTGCATGTTGAAAGAACACTTCAACTTTTCTTTTCCAAATCCTTTTTAAATTTGTTTCTTATTTTCCTAAAATTTAATATTTCTGGGGCTGGTTCTTTTTTATCGTTCTACGAAAATAATATTAAAAAACTTCAATATTGTTTTCGTTGCTAATAATGCAGTCCCTAAGTCTCTTTATTGAAAAGTTGAACGTTAGAAAAAATGAAAAAGGATGAAATTACTTTAGTTGGAATAATTCGACAAAACTAAATAAAACATTTTGTGAAATAAAACATATCTATAGATCTTGAGCAGTGAAAAATTACTCTTTGGGCGGAAAAACAGCCATTTTTCACCTGCAAGTAGTCATTTTTTAACTTTTTTTAAAGTGCAGAAAAATCCCTCGAATCAAGTTGCTTTTCGCACGTTCGTATAATTTAGAGAAATAATAATGAGAATTACACAGTAGTAGTTTGTAACATATCTAATTATGATATCGTAAATAATCAACATTTCACATTAATAAAAATGTTAATAATTATATAGTACAAGTTTTATTACTATTCAATTGTAACATGTACCATGTTTCTAAATAATTCGATAAACATTGATAAATTTGAAACACAAAATTCATCTTGCGACCACAGAAAATTTAACAATTTAACGAGTTAAGTATGCCGCTCAGTTTTACTTGGGCTCCAACGCCTGCACAATTTTCTGGTGACGCGCCGGCGTCCCGCTAAATTCAGCCTCTTTTTACGTAATCCCGAGGCGGCGGCGCACGTACGGCTGAGGGAAATCTCGCTCGTCGTGTTATAGCTCAGGTGCGCGCCGCGCCGTCGCAATGCACTTTTCCATAGTTCCCACTCGCAAAAGCGCGTTCGCATGCGGTTTTCGATAATTTAGAAAATATATACTGGAGACGCGACGGCGCCGAGCGGGGAAAATTTCGCGGGAGCTGTTTTCAGCTCCAGCGCGCGGCTGTGCTGAATTAAGTTTCGACGCACTTTGCCCACCGGCGCAACGATGCTAACTCGCTTACCGTTTAATGGCGAGAATGTTCCTTCTAAAATTCTCATCGGTAAAGTCGTTAGACCTTTTACGTCGACCAGTCGATCCTCGCAAGTGCCCGTGCGAATGCACTAAATAGCTACGTTGTTCATGAAAGAAGCGGCGGGAGCGTTTATGAATTGGCGCCATTCAACGTTTATAATTAATATCCCGCGCACGATGCACTAAAAAGAAAGGGGAGAAAAATAGGTGAACAGGGGCATTCGATGTCGATGGAGCCGTCGCGAGTAGCCCGCGGAGTTAAAAGAAAAGAGCAAAAAAGCACTTCGTTCTCGTTTCTCCCGCTCGTTCCGCTTTTATTCGCGCTGCATGTCGATGGGTACGCGCGCACGCCGGGCTAGGAACTGGCCGATCGACTTCCATTTATTAATCGGCTTTTCCAATATCGGCCCAATTAATTTATGGCCGGAGCTACGGCCGGCGCTACGCGCAGTCGCGCTGCCCGGCGCAATCTCGAACTCGCTCCCGCGGAAGCGAGAGCTCACTTGAGAGCCCGCGCGATTCGCGCCCCTCCCGAGAAAAGAGTAAAGCGCTGCTGGAGGGGGCGGGGAGGACTGGACGTCGCGTCGGTTAAATTAGACTGCGAGCGCGAATAAAAGGGGGGAATGGAGCAACGGAAAACGAAATTAGACGGAGCGGCCGAACAGAGCCAAGGATAATGCGGAGACACGAGTGGAGGTGGGTATAGCGCCCGTATGTACTCCGGTTGGGTGTAAAAAAATGGCGCTTTGCGCTCTTCCTCTCTTTTGTTTTTGCGCGCAAATGAATTTATCGGACGAGCGCCGGATTTTCCGAGCGTGTAAAGTTCTATTAGAGAGGGCGAAATTGAAAAAAGGTACGCCTCGGCCGTCCGGAGAAGGAATAAAAGGTAGAGAGCATCGAGGAGGATTTGATAGAAAAATAATTGATGAACTGCGCGCGAAGGAGGAAAACAAAACCATCCATGAAAAAGGAGGAGCGTAACAAGAAGAATAATTGCTCCAATGGGAAGGTATTGAAAAATCAATTGAACACCACCGGAAGAGTGCATTGTTCCAATTAATTTTAATAATAACCTTGTTTAAGTAGTCACAGAAAAAGGGTCATTAGACAATTATCAGAATTTTTTTTATTTTTAATATAATTTATTGCTCCCTCATTGAGCAAGAATTTTTTAATATTTTTTTATTTTTTAAAAAATTAACTTGGTAAATTAATAAGTAATTACAAACACATTGGTTCCGCGCTGACCATTTGAATCTAATGAAAAAATTAATTAATAAATATATAAAGTTATTGGATTTTCCTTTCCTTTCACTTTAATGCATTGTTATTAAATATATTTCTAGTATATATGTAAAAGTTCCCAAACATTAAAATTTATTACAACAAGCATTACACATTCCAGTTTATAATAAAATATGTATGATGAATACATGTATGTATCTTGTACGCGAGCTCCTGAGAGCCAAGAGAAACTTCCACGTCGTGCACTTAGAGCGTCTAAATATTGTAATAAAAATGTTAAGGAGTTGAAAAACAAAGCAAGAACGGCTAGACTCGAAAGTAAGTCGGAATAAAATTTATTATTCATTCAGTTGCATTAACATTACCATCCCATTGCCTTGCGAATCCAAAAACGAGTAAGAGAGAGGCGCCGGGGCGTTGCACTCGCGACGGTAACCATTGAAGAGCCACTCGCCAATTTATGAAAGAACAGCCGGGGAACTGCAGGTGAAAGCATAAAGCCGCTTGCACCTCGCGTATAATTAACAGTCGTTACATCGCAACGAGGGGGACGGTGATGAAACGAGCGGGAGGGGCCAAGGAGGGTAAAATCGAGAAACTCGAGGGACAGTACTTTCGGCGCGACTGCGCGAATTGAATATCGTCCCGCGGCGTCGGTACTTCCGCGACTATAAAGTAAACTTCATTCGGGCGCGCAATTCGCGTACCGCGAGTTGTGCCTGCGTCGGGCACAATCGACCGTCGAGGCGACCGGCCCGCCTTTTATTTGCATTGTGCCATTTCGGCGCTCGATCGTTAACGCCGCGGAGACGCTGTTTCCTCGCCTCGCGTCGCTCAATGACTTTCCGGTCCTTTGCAATCTTCCCCCTTCAAAACGGTTTATTCGGCTGTTGGCGCGCTTAAGAGATTTTAATGAGTTATTCCTGTGCGCCGACACGAGGTGCGGAGCGATTTAAACTTTATTAAAATTGCCTCTCGGATTTATTAAAACGATGCGAATTATACTGCGGGAATTATACTTGATTATTTTCTCGATGACAACCGACGGTTCATTTCTTAATTGTGTTAATAATTCGAGTGAGTTTGGTTTTTAAATAACGAGAAAAATTTATGGACGACTAATTGGAAAGGTATACTCTTATACACAGGTAAATAAAATAATAGATTGGATGGTGCTGTACCTATACATATGTTTTCCTCTCGAAAGGAGTCTCTAGATAATGAATGTCATGAAAGCTGCAAAGCTTTAGATGCTTTCGCCTTTAAATATTTTAGTATTTAATTAAAGATAAATATTCTTAATTTCGGTTTTTCCGAATACCTAACATTTTTGGACAGTCATTACCATTGGTCGAATTATAATCAACATACTTTCAGTGTCTTTCACTGCAATTAAAGTTTATAAAAAAAACTATACTTATACTTTCTAGGATTAATATTGACTAATATGTTTTTATCTATTAAAAAAAAATCGAAATAAGAATAATTTATCCATTGTTCATGAAGTTTGTAAGTTTCCCGACAAGTTAATCGGCACAGCTCGCAATCCAATAAATGTGCATTCGAATACAATTATCCATGCGCGAAAGCAAACGAGCAGCCGCAGTCAGTAACAGGCTTACAGGTCTCGAGAGCGATTCGAGCAATTGAACAATTTCACCGGCAAGTAGGCGCAAAACGCTGGTATGGCTCGCGGCCAACTAGACACGGTGAATTTGCGCTTTAGAATTTCCGCGGCAGTTGAGCCTTAATTGATTTATCCGAGACGCAGGAATTAACTGCGCGCCGCCCTGTTCCGTAGCCCCGCGCGCGGGCGCGCGTTTCTATTAGCGCTCGGACGAGCGCGCGCGACAGTGCAGCTGCTGCCGCCCGGAGATGTCCCCGGTCGTGTCGGCGCCCCGGGGCCCCTCTCGCTCCGCCGGCCGCCAAATTCAGCGCGCCCCCGCGGTGTGACGCTGGTAATTGCAAGCGCCGAATCGACAACCCACCCCCGCCTTGGAATCGGGGACGCGCGTATCATTCGGCTACCGTCTCTTATATCGGGTCGGCTTGCGCGCGCGCGTACTTTTAGCAATTGGCGAGGGCCACGGTGTATCGAACTCGTGTGCAATTTGTGTAATTGCGAGTGGAGGGCCATTGACATTTTCGTAGTCGGCGGCGCTCGGCAGTGACTATATACCCGCTCGCCTCCTCGCTCGGATGTATAGATATTCCGCGCGGCGGTCGCGTTTTCACTCTGCGTTATTTCCACGGCCTTTTGCGAGATTGTTATTGTTATTGGTTTATAAGCAAGCGGTTACGGTAACTGTTACTGAAATCACAATCGTAGTCAGGGTGTTTATTGTTTATTTTCCCATTCTGTCGTTATTAATTATGGGATACACGTACTATAGTGCATAGTACTGATATCGTTTCCCTATAAGAGCAGCATAATGACTCTGTTTGGAATTTAGCAAATTAATTAAAGTACTGATGAGGTATTCAAATGATTTTGTGGCCCGATATATAGTAATATAGTAAAGCTAGTATTTTGATACATAAACTCTTTCGTTTTAGTTAATAAATAATTAAATAATTAAACAATAAGATAGTCTTTAATTTACATCTGCTATTAGTTTAGTAATCATGATTCTTCTTCATCGTAATAGAAAATCTTTATACTCGTGAAGAAACCTTCTTTTTTCCTAACACCTTCATTAGTAGCAATTTTATAAATTAATTACCTTCATAATCTATTTCGCATGAAAGTACTTCGTTTTTCCGATAAAAGAATCACAATATTCCATTCACAGTGTATCGCGTCACTCATTAACGCTGGTAGTTGCTTTAAAAGAAAAAAAAAAAGAAAAAAAAGGAACGCAATCCAGAGGGCATTCAGCAATTCAATTTCGATCCACAAAGAATCTTTAATAAGGTCCGAAGCTTGCCAAGAGAAACTTGCCGTTAAATCCGAGGTGCACGGAGTCCGCGCAGCAGGAGGGTGTTGGAAGGGGTTGGTGGGGGTGGCAGGGGAGGAGGCGTTTTCCCACGAGCCAACGCGCCTTGCTTAATGCAAATGCACGGGCGCGAGGCGAATGAACCCTTGTAGCGAAACGAGGATACAAATGAGACTGGAAATCCTCTCAGGGCCCCGGAGCTCGCGGGCTGTATTGTTTTTGCGATAAAATAAAGGTGCGCACGCCCGCCAACAGCCAGAGAAAGTGGCGACGACGCATCCGGTGCTCGACGAGGGTGAAAAATAAATTTTCCTTTGCCGAGCATCTCGCCGCTCTCCGCGGAAGCTCGATTTCACGGTTTTTTCCTCCCCACCGCTCCTTTTCTGCAATTCTCTCTCTTTTTTTTTACAAGACTAGCCCTTTGTTGCTCGGCTGCGCTTCAAAGCGAGATCACCGCTGAGCTCGCGTGAACACCTTTCTTCTTACAAAAGATCAATGTTTGCGCTTTCAAATGAGAGCCGAACTCTTTTACGTTGATGATGCCCTTTGTTGCTTGGATTTTTTTTATGCTCGTAATGAAAGTTCAAGATATTCTTTTTTTGATGAAAATTAATTAATTTTTTTCCTCCAAAGTATTCTTTTTCGTATTCCAGTTGAAAAATTGTGGAGGGGCGAGATCAGATTTTTAGGTGTGAGGAATTACCGGTGAGTAACGTTAAAGAGGTCGTTCCCGTAAATTCGCGATAAAATTTGCATAAGATACTTAAGTGCGCCGCAAATTTGGACGGAAGCTGCGCGAGTACGTGGGAAGTGGACGCGCACTTTATTCTGCTTTTTCGCGTGTGCGCGTAAAATTCATCCCAAGATTCAAATTGCGCCGCACGTATCGCACCCCACTAATGCAATTTCCACGCCCACATCTCGGGTAACAAGCCATCCCCCCTTCTTTCACTAGTTTTATCTGCAGAGCGGCAGACTTAACTTAACAATATATAATCGTTGAATTAGTTTTGATCTCAAGTAGTCAATTTTATATGATTTGGATATTCATAAATTTTCAGTACTACTTATACATTCTTATCCGAAAATATCGATCTTAAATTAAACATAATTTGACAGTAAATCTTTCGAAATAGGTTTATTGGTAATTATTAAATAATATTTTAAAATTTAAATGTGACTCGAATATTCATACATAGTCAAATAATTTTAGATCACGAAAGCATCGAATAAGCATGTCAAGCTTCTAAGCAATTTAAAAAATCCTTTAAAATTTTCAATGTCAGATACTTTCTTCATTTTTCATAAAAAGTAATTATTTATTCAGATAATGAGGAAGTACACGTTTCCAGCACAAACAAATTTATTCTCGCTAGTAGCTTTTCTTGGTAATTTAAGAGCGAACGTCCGTCCTAAGCTTGTTTGTTTTTTGCGCAGTCCTCGAGCTCGCGAGATCACAAATAACGGGCCACGACATTCCCGTGGGCTGTCCGTCCCGCTGACTTGACGTATATTTTTTAAGCGTGACCAGGTGCGGGCGGAGGTAAGCTCGCGCGGGTCGAAGGTTAAAAGAGCAAGAGCGACGGGGCGCGACGGGCGCCGAGGAGGCAAGCAAGTGGAACGAGTCGAGGTGCAGTCGGACGGACGGGAGTGACATTAATTTGCGAGGCCGCGGCCGTTCGCCGGCGAAGATATTCGATGCACGTAGCCCGGGCGCGCAAGAATGGAATTTGTCACCGGCGCAAAAGTGCCGGGGACGAATTAAAGGCGGAATGTGCGAGGGAAATTGAACTAGCGCCGCGTCTCCGCGAACCCCGAGGCAGCGAAAAAAAAGACGAGCGCGTCCGTTACGGCCACTGGCGGCTAAAAAATTTGGATTAGCCCGCTAGCGCTATTCCGGGCTTCGCTGTTTCTCTTTATTCGATTTTTAACGCGCTCAACGGAGAACAGCTCCATTAGACGTGTGGAAACGACGTGAATTCGCTTTTTTTCGTGTCCGCTGCGTGGAACCTTAATCCGATAATGTTAACGTTGATTCTACTACTTTTCCGTTTCGCTGTAAAAATGATTAAATTTCAGAATGTTTTTTAAGCAATGCTCGACGTACAGTGTAGGGATAAAAGTAGATTCATCTTGCAGCTTAAGATAGCACTGCAAATGGCGCGTGGAAAGTTATTTTACCGTCACTCGTTGCGGCGGTCACTTGGTAATCTCCCGCGGTGCACACACTGGCGAACAGATAGGAATCAGATTGATTGGAGGAAGTGAGGATAATCGAAAAGCGGAGGTAAGGGGTCTCTATTCGAAAATACGATTTAACGACTGGATGACAGAGGCTGGCTGCCGTGACTGGGGCAAGGCACGAAAGGCTCTCGATGCAGCAGATTGCACTTAAAGTGGGATAAGCGCCCCTTGACCTCCTGCTTCGCAGTCTATGATCACTTGCGGGAGTCGAAGTGCCGCTTAACGTTTACCGTTTTCCTTCGCCAAACGCTTCCATTCCTACCCTTAGCTAAACTACTAGCAGCGCCTGCCCCTCCTCTTTTCTCTCTCTCTCGCTCGCTCTCGTTCACTCCTTCCGTCCCTCTCGCTGGCTCACTACGGATACTGCGCAGAATGGCGTGTGTTCGGCTCTCGCGGCCGAGATGCTGCTCGTCGAGACTTATTTGTTGCGAAACCAGGTCATTTCCTTCTTTAATTAAACTGCCTCGGCCCGTGACAATTGAATTTTATTGATTGCTTCGTTAGTTGTAGCAAATTAGTACTTACGGAACTTGCAATTTCATTAAGCTTGGCTGGTTGTAAACGTTATTTTTCTTACACATCCTTTGTCAATCAGCCGACAATCATTCGTCGGTTAATGATGAACATCCGCACTGTTCGTGGGAAGCACTTGCTGCCCTTTTGAACGAAGCGCAATGCAAATTTGAGTTTATCCTTAAATTTTCAGTGAGAGCGCACTTGGAATTTTGCATCTCGAATATAATTTGAGCGAGTGAGAGGTACTTGAATTTAAACGAATTTTAACTCATTAAAAAATAGGGTGAGAGTTAAAAGTATAACATGCCTCGATCGAGGTACGCGAACGAAGTCAGCACTTCAGCGGAACTGGCACAAGTCTGTTACAGGTGCCGCTTGACCCTTGCTCCCCTACTTTTGTCCCCCTTTCCCCATCTCCACACTTCAGCCACACGCGCACGAGCACAGAGTGCCTTAATCGTACTTTAAGTTCTCTCCTCCTTTTTAATCCTCCCTATTTTGTACATCCACTACCTTATTATATTTTCCCACTTCCCCGATAAACTTTAAAACGTCTCGTGTTCTTCATCAAAATTATTAAATTTCCGAGCACCTAACTTTTTAGCTTCCCGCATTTTCTTGTAAATATCGTTTATCAGGTGCATTGATAGTTGTACATCGACAAGCTTTATTACTTGCAGTATCCAAAAGTGTCCACTAATTTGCCTTTGGTAATTAAACGCTTTTGGTTACATTAATTGCGTGTCAAGCGATTAATCGCGTCATCGGGGGCTAAATCATAAATAAATTAGGTCACGCTAGAGCCGAGCTTTCTCCTTTACACCTAATACAGGTATAGTGACGATGTCGTTCGAGGGTGATTAAGTTATAATCCAGGACCTTCCTTGGCGCGCTAAAATTTTCCTATTCTTCCGCTAATTAACAAGTATAAACAGCGCATCTCGTAACGAGGCTACGAAAATTTGCAAGCGAGGAAGACTCTGGCGAGCGAAAATTTTTCATTCCAACCTTGACTCTTGAATTTTAAAGTATGAAACGAGAATAACACGGGAAGAGGAAGTCCAAGATGAATGAATTTTTCGACGGCGCACAAAAGTAGGAAAGTTTCAGCGGAAAATTGCGCAACCAGCCTCGTGATTACACCGTCGAAAAAAGAAGCAGTGATTAATCTTCCTTATTCACCTACAGTGCGCTGATGAAATACTCGGCTGAGCAACTTGTTGAGCTATGGAGAGTAAGTAGCGTGACTCGGACCTGAAGGTAAAGAACGTGTGAATGATCAGCCCCGAGGCGGCTTAATAATTAACTCCAGGAATAATCAATCCACGCGAAGTAAAAAATACTACTCTGTTTCCAGTGTACTCCGGCTTTTGCTTTTTAAAAAGAAGATTTCGGTTGGAATTCATGCTCCCTCTGTATATAAGACAGAAATAAAGGGATCGCCTTTGTGCAGGGAATCCGTTGGAAATTTTCGAAGGGCGTCCAGGTAAGCTTGCTACACCGGAAAGGGGAGGGGAAATAAGTCGAAGGTCGACAAGGAGAAGCTTGATGGTCGAGAAACTTCCACAATTCTGTGTGCTCTTTCCAGCGAGCCATTTCCCTCGGAGTTTGCTTTTCGTCCGTTTTTTTGTCGGCACTGGACGTTTAGATTATTGTAGCACTGATGCCTTCCTCTTTGTGTTTCTTCGCTATTTTAAGAGAACTGTTTTTCCCACGTCAGAAGTGAGTTACTGTAGAACGAGTAGCATTAGTAGGATTAATCGATCCTTTTTTTCTGGCATTCGCAAGCTTCGGCGAGCTTACTTCTTTCCTCCTTTTTTCAACAAGGGTAAAAGCTCCATTATAAACTGACTCTGTAAAAATCTATTTTTTTATCATCAACATGCACGTGCAACACTGATTAATCAATAATATACATCTGAAACAGTGGCCGTCCCTTAATAATACAGATTGCAATATTATTTCCGTCCGACATTGTTCGCACCCTAACTACTTGCAATATCCGACACGCAATTTCCAGGCTATCTGGATCCACTGCTATTGTAGTGAAATCTCGATTACACTGTCCGTCAGTTGGAGGAAAAATAAATTAATCACGCTGCGCGATGGTAGCGTCATCTAATCGCGATATGAGAAATTAGCGAGAAACAATCAACGGCGGGTGAATCCCGTTGTATTAACGGCGCGACTAGCAGGATAAATGAGCCCTGGCACTCAACGAATTCCCGCGAATTTCCGCGTGCTCATTTTAACGCAGAGCCCCCGGGCTCTCCCCTTCCCTCCGCTTTGATTGTCAGCCCTTTGCAGCTTCCGCGACGGTAGTCGGAGCCTGCATTAGTGATGGGGCGGAAATTCAAATAGGCCGCCGTCGCCGATCGACATGCATGATGCATGTATCGCGGCCTCCACTGGTAAACCGTCGATGACGGGGTCACGCGCACGGACTCCCACTGGGATATCCCCCGCCCCCACTGGACCCACTCGTCGCCCCTCCAACCCCCTGACCCTCGGAATACTCGTCTCCCTGGAAAGTTACAGGTCGCATTACTGCTTTTACATGCTTTTTTTCAAGCTTCGATAATCACACGTGATGTTTCTTCGTATCATCGATAACAAATGATCGCATTTACCGTGTAGGCGTTGGACCTAATTCAAGTTAAATTGTATATATAAATAATATTATATCTTTTATAAGAAATTGAATGAAAATGCATTAGCTAAGGGAACAAAAAATCACTGTCACTGACAGGATCGAGTGACAAATCGTCAGCTTATTTATCTTTAACACACTTTGAAGATATCAATAAATTTCTGCCAAAATTGTTAATAATGAAAAATCAAGGCAACTGGCGAAAATTGTAGAACACAAACTACAAAAAAAAGAAGTGCGGAAATTAGAATAGAGCGAAAGCTCTGGAGAACTTCGTAATGTTCGCGGCAGGGAGATAAACCATCTGCAAGGAGTGGGGAAACGCGAATTTTCTCTATTCGACATTTTATTGTGCAGTTGAGTCCGAGTGACAAAATGTGACGGACATCAATTTCGATGAAGATAATTAGGTACCTATAGGTAATCAAATCAACTTACATTTCTGATGATTTTTTTGTTAATAGTTTACAAGATTATGTATCCACAATTTTGTAATGTTATATATTTTTTCGTATTTAATACAATTATCTAAAGCTCTAAAAAGCAGGAAAAATATTTTAAATGACATTACTAACCAATTTACTTGTTAAATCCCATTAAGTTTCATACTTGACTTGGCTAATGCGATTATTGGTTTGGTAAAACACGCCCACGGAGGATAGCAATGATTGAGGAGGGATCCGCAGACCAGAATAACCGCGTGACTTATTCGTACTTTAATCTCGGGCCTTTGGTGTTAATTTGCCTCCGTTTTTTCAACGTCGCGCGTTGATTCGCTCTTTAAATAAACGTGGCTTTGATTGAACGACATTTTGCCTGCATAATTTATTGGGATCATTAAAGCAACTTTAGCGGCCGCGAAGTGAAGTCAATTGTGCAGTGTTTTGCCGTGATGCCCGGACAATTTGTTTACTTCGAGCCGGAAGCGACAGAGAAAGAGCATTTGACGTATATTGAAATTCTCTTTGTATATTTTGATTGAACACGAGATTCAATATGTGCCCGTGAGGGCGATGGTACATCGTTGAATCACATTTTTCTTCGTATTTGGGAAATTCTATATCATGTGACGAGGCAGTTTTACTGCCTGTCATATTTAGCCTTAAAATCGGCTTGCGAGCGTCTTAGTTCTCACACGGACA
>JAXIUT010000021.1:13383948-13431057 GCA_035586675.1 Eurytoma californica
CCCTCAAGTTTGGGAAAGTCTCATTGGCCAAGTTTTTAAAAAGTTTAGCCAAACTAAACTTTCGCTAAAGTTTAGCCCAACCAAATTTTTTTTACGCGGGTTCCGTATAAATACACGCAGTATTGGCCTTTTGTGTCGGAACACAGTAGTCGGCACACGTAAAGGCGTCACGAGCGAGGCAGGATTTGTTTTGCGCTTACTTTTTCTCTTCTGAAATTGGACTTTGACTTGTTTTTGGGCGACGGCGCCGATTCTTCTCTCGCAATCGTGTGAAAAGTTCCGACGGCCTCACATCCCCCGTGACACCGCCTCTCGTATAGATGGAAAAAGTGTACGAGATGTTTTTCAGCCATTTCTTTTTGGACATCACCCACTCCCATTTTTATCGCCGGGGATAAATTGAAGCCGCGAGTAGTATACGCCGGGAAAAGAGGCGAGTGTGTTTCCGAGAAAGAACGGCGCGAAAAAGTCTCCGTGTGCCTCCTTTCGAATGGCCGTATATTCCCGCGGCGTGCGACGGCAGACGACAGAAAATTGTACACCGCATCGTTTTTATTTTACGAGACTCGAGGATTTCGAGCAAAAAGGGGAAGAAAATTAAACGCGACAATCAACCGAGTTGCTCGAATAATCTCGTAACTGGGTCGAGTGTTCTGTGTGTAAAGAAACAAGAGAAGCCGGCATTAGGTAAAGTTGCGCTTGATAAATTCATCCTCATAGGAAATTGATTAAGGGCGTCGCAGGCGGTTGCGCGCTGCGTCTCGATGGCTTCATAAACCGTAACACGGCTCGTCTCCTCAAGTAGTTTACGAGGCAGCTGATCGAAGAGCCAATCAGCCACGGCGCTCGTTTCGGCCTCCTCATCCCGACCACTTACGTATAGTTTCGGCTGGAAGTGCCCCCACGGTCCGGGCTCTCTTTCGCGCGCGGATCGATCGCAAGGATTCCGTCGGAATTACCTAGATTACGCGACTCGACCTTGTCCCCGGGCGCGCTAATCGAGCGCGTGCATATATATACAAGCCGGCAACGCGCGGAAAAAGAGAGGAGCGCCCCGAGAGCGTTTGTAAGTGCGATTCCAGGGCTTTGTCGCTTCGCTCTCGTTTTAGCCTTTTTTCCTTTCTGGCTCCCGCCCTCTCCCCGCTCGGCCCGTTTCCGAGATGGGAATTCATTACGCTACTGCGGGAGAGGCCGGTCTCCAGCAGCCAGCCCGAGTAATTGAAACGAATAACGCGCTATATCGAATGCGAGTCTTCTCGAGGCTTACACTGCCGCTTAGAACTAGGACAATTTTTTTTTTTTTTTGTTGCCGCTCCCCCTTTGTCATTGAAGTTGAAGTGATTCCTTTTTTCGACTTAGTTCGTTCGTCACTTTGTTACTTAGTGTAATGCAGTTTTAATTTTCTTTTTAATGACCATGATTATTATCCCTCTTATATCAATGGATATTATGCAATCTCTTTTTTAAGAAGTGATTTGCAAGAAGTGATGGTAAGTGATGATTGAAAAAAGCTTTTTATTTGACCCTTTACTTAATAAAAACGTGATTGATGTAAACTTTTTATCAAATTTTTTTAAAACTGCTGTCAAATAAAATACAGATTTACATTATTTACTCCGTTATTTTTAATATTTTTCATTGGAATATACTGCAATTAACATGAAATAATCAGTATTGTAATATCCATAAAATTATTTTAATTGATTTTCCATCTGAAAAACAAAATAATTCTTCAAATTTAATCTTTTTAATTTAATATTTTTTTAGTAATGTTAATGCAGTTTTTAAAATAAGTTGCATTTAAAACCTGACTCTAATTTGAATATTGTACTCTCGCAAGTGAACTTTTACTTTTTCGCGTATTTCTGTATTATTGTTATTACGCGACTCGGTGGTACAGTGGTTGCCGTTGTTTATAGCGGTGTCTAGTCGAACCGCACGCTGGAAACTTCAATGGCATACTAAAATCAACTGTGACTCCTGGCTAAAGTTCGCCCTTGTCTGCCTTTTCGCATGCGCGCATTTGCATTCAGCCCGGGCTTTCGGATTATATTACGTACAAAATTAAAAACTGCCCCGCCGAGGCAATATTAGCAGTTTAAAATAATTACAAACAAAAGGGAAAAAAAGTTCATGGCGCGTTTCGCCCGCCGAACTCCGTGCATTACGGCAAACACTGCACGAGTGAATAAATAACAAAGTAATTTCGGATAAAGCCCAGATGCTTCGCCGTCGCGCCGTTATTCTGGAGAGCGAAGCGATGAATAATAAAAGGAGAGACGGGTCAATAGCTTGACGGCGCGCAAATACGCGGGGATCACAGTAGTAAGCCCTCAAAACAACATTTCCTCGTGTTCATCCTCATCTTCGAGTGCTCCAACCCTTTAGCGACACGTCATTGATATTAAGACGGAGTACTGACTCAGCGGGGGGTAGATCAATACTTTTCGAAGATTCCGAATAGCCGTTTGCACATCAGCACCGGGCACGTAGCCATTAATCAACGACCAGTTACATTTATGACTGCGGACTTTGGCCCAACTCGCGATTTATAGTTGCTGTCTTATGTACGAGTGTATATCGCGCTAATCGGTTTATTTATCGACGGCGAGTGTGAGCGATTCGGTCGCCGACGTGGCGGGCGAATTCTCTCGCCCTTCGACTTTCGCGCGTCCGTTTTTTCGCGGGATCGGCGTCATTCGCTGCGAGGAGTGCTATTCCATTTTCGTCGATAGCATCCGCGAGAATAGGGAGTGCGCGTCATTTCGCACGACTTTCCATCAGCCTTATCGGCGATTTAAAAGCTCGGTGCTTTTCGAGAGGTCGACCTTATCGGCCACGGCGCCGACAACGATGCCCCTCTCCTCGAGATGAGAAAGGAAAGAGGCGCCCCTTAGCGAAAATCGCGCCGCGCCGTAGGTATGTCTATAGCGGGGCGCACGTGTTATCGGGGCGGTTTTCAGACCCGTGAACAGCGACGGTTCGCTTATATTTACGAGTGACTCGAAAAGCTTCGATTTTTTGCGCTCCATTCGCGTACAGCTGTTTATTTATGGAAGGATTTGGATATCGCGCAATTACTATGGTCATTAGTGATCTCAATTTTAGAGCGGTAATAATACGCGTGGTGTATTTAACATAGTACTTGTGTACTTTTCGTTTTGTATAAACATTTAGTTATACAGTTTGTTGAATTTAGTAACCCACGAAAATTGTTAAATAATTAATTAGAAATTTATTAAATATTTAATCTGATTACAAACCCAAATTTTATCAACGTTTATTTTGAATAATATTGACCCCAGTAAATAATTATGTTATAGCTGCATTATATATACATTTACTTTGAATATGCAAGCATTTTATTAAATAAAAAATAATTTAAAAAATGTAATACATGCATGAGTGAATAAATTGTGGGTTTTGAAACGATTCAATTAATCAGTTATAGTGAATATGTTACATACGTTGTCTTTTAAATAATATAACAGAATTTGTTTAAATTACATTTACTTAATATTCTACAGGTTAATTAAATGATTACAGAATTCTGTCGATAAAGCTTTAAAAACGAATACATTTCGCGTTATATTAAAGAAAATTATGCCTTGTCCACTTTTACCAAATAAATCGGGCAGCACGCGATCTATCCAAACAAATGCGCCTGCGTGCGTTTCAGAAGAGATGTAGCAGGCACGAGTAAAAATTGATAGGTAGCCGTGGATGCCGTCGTCAAGTTAGAGGCACGTGCAGCGCCATAAGCCGTTTAACGCGCGAAAATCCTGAAACCGTAAAAGGTCTACGGAGTGACTTCAAGATCCCGACTGGAATTCTAGACCCGACAAAAAAAAGCGAGAGAGAGAGAAGGAGTTGAAGTAAGATGTTGAGTTTGCGCGAATTTTTCGATATTGACGGTTACTGGACGCCAAGAAAGAAAAGAGGGGGTGGGGACACTAAAACGCTGTTACGGCCACCTAGCCTCCGAGCTTTTTACAGCGGCCGTTACGCGTGTCCCTTCGCCTCGCACGACTGCGAGATCATTCCCTGCGTCTCCCTCTTTACGAGGCCATTCCGACAAAAAAGAAAATAATAGCCCCATGTCACGTCGGTGCTTTTAATTTTACCAGGAAAAACTTAATAATGGCAGGTATTTTATGCAACCGTTAGCCCTCCAGGGGTCTCAATCGTATTCACGTTCATATTTTGAATGGATGTAAAATCTCGAAAAAGTGAAATAATTTTAATTTTATATTTACGCTAAAATATTTAATTCATAATATAATGTTAGTTTTAAAAATTATTGAATTAAAACATCTACAGTAACTTCTATGAATATTTATATATTTATATTAATTAGTTCACTGCATTGACAGTTTCCTGCGACTCTTGGCCATCGCATATTCTTGTCCTGGAGTGCTCTAATATTGAAACTACCGGGCATTTACAATTATTAAGCGATTCTAAGTTTTCGGAATCAGCTTTACTACCCTAAAATGAAAGCACAATTATTATCGTTTGCACATCGTGACTGCTCGACAATCGCAAAAGTGAGTAAAATCCAATTTAATTGAATTCTTATGGACAAGCGCACATCGGAGTCGGGGGCGAAAGTAAATGCGAATGGTGCGCGCAGCCGCCGGGGAAACGCGCGGCGCGCAAAGAAATGAGAGGCATTAAAATGCAATAAACGTATGGGGGGTTTGCGGGAATGAGGCGTGGCCTTACATTTGGTTCCATGTCGCGTGCGACGTTCGTCAGGACCCTTTGAATTTCCGTTCGAGCTCTGGCGGCCGCGTCGGGGCTCATCCGCCTCAGCCGGCAGGCGACGCTCTTTGCGAACAGATCGAATTCGTCGCAGGATTTCCGTGCCGTTAGGCGGGAGCCTGATGAGCCCTCCTCACTGTCCCGCCCGCTCATTTTGATTGGCTGTTCAATATGCAACGCAATTAGACTCGTTATTCCCCGACCGAAAAAGTCATTTATCGAACAATGCCGCGTCGACTTTGCCCATTGATTGGACGTTTGTAAAGAAAATTTTGTTAAATTAATGGAGTAATTTTTTTTAAACGTCGAGTGTACGTGATAAGAGATTTTACTGGTAGAATTAAAACATCCAATTTTAAAAATGTTCATGCACGAATTGCGTTCTATTTTAACTGATCGAACATTTTCGTTTAAAACCGTTTATACTTTTTATTTCCAAAATGAAAATGTAATTTGCCTGATGTTGTTTCGTGCTGTTGTTTTTGAGTAAAATATTTTCTTAAATCAAACAAAAAAATATTAAAACGAACGAATGAAAAATTCGCTTTCCAAGTATAATCGTGAAAAAATCTCGCGCCTCAACAAAGCTTTCCACGAAATCATCGAGAAAATACCTTGCGAAGCAGCGCGGAGAAATCGTCGAGGTTGCGAGTGACGTCTCGGAAAAACCGTCGTACTTCCGCGCGCTAGATTCGATCATCGCCTTTTCATATCTCACCTGACTCGACCTCACGATTGCGATGGCATGCCCAGCTGGGTCGGACTGGGCCCTCTTCATCGACGTGCCACTCAATTTCGGGGTCTCGGCGAGGCGCTTGTTGTAGGGACAATTCAGCGCCCCGCAATTTTTTATCGGCACCGTGCGCGATGTGTTCTGAAACGACGGCAGGGACACCGTGCAGCTGCGCTTCGACGTAGCCGGGCTTTGGCAAAAGTCGGCTAAGCTCCGGCTGCATGCTGCAGCCGTCGAACGATCATCTTCGACGCAGTCGTTGATACTGTCGCAGCCGTTGTTGCTATTTTCTATATCCTGTAAAAGTTATCATCTTTAATTAACACCTGTACAGTTAAGCGCAGTACCTTTGCGTTAAATGTCGAACGAGAACACGTTTTTTCGACGAAATTACAATATTGATATTATCTCAGAAAATTACTACATTATAGAGAGCAATAAAGTGTAATAAAATTTCGGTGCATTAAATACTTAGAAAGAATTCTTATTTCTAACCTCTCTTAGTGTTAATTTCATCTGCATCTGGTTGAGTGCTTACCTCAAGTTCTTCGATCTCATCGACGTGCAGATAGGCATGCAGAAAGTCGTCTAGGTCACAGAACCAAATACACCTTGGTTCGTAGTCGGTGCCGGCCATCTCCGCCTTGGCGATATTTTTCAGTTCCTCCACGTACAGCTTCCTCACCTCGTGTATCTTCATGATAACCTGCAAAACGCTGACGCCCAAGTCCGATAGCTGGCACTGAATACTTTCGTAAGCCAGTCGCCTGTCGCAGTAGCTGACGTAGGACGGGCAGTCCTGGTTCCAGAGAGAGGGCTGCTGGCGGTACAGCTGAACCAAGTAGCACACATCGTCCTCCGCCCATGGAAGCTCGTCGCCACATGCGTCGTCGATCCTCGCATTTCCCGAGTTCCAGCAACTCATGGCATGCTGCACTTTAATACTTCGAGCCGCTCGAGTTTCTCAGCAATCATTTGACCTAATTTCACGTGGAATTTCGCCGGGAGTCCATCAAAACTCCTGTAATCACAACTTTCTTAACCTAAACGAGGATTTTGATTGAGGCCGCTCAAGATGCTCACGCCGGCATGCTTCTTCCGATTGGTTAGTTTTGTGGAGCATCAATTTTTACTTAACTACTATATATACTATATACACAAATCATTGTACTTTATCACGTTTTATTGGAAGTGTAATTAAATTGACATAAGCACTTTCGATCGATAATGGAATAGGTAAATATTCGTTGTTTATACTCCAACGTTACATCATCACTTGTTTTATTTTTATGTCGTCGCATTTGCACTTAACATTATAATAATTAGCTCTGAATTCGTAATGATTTATTTACTTCCGGGGGATAAGCCCTTAATTATGTAATGCACATTTTCCGGGTAGCTTTTTCAGCGGCAATAAAAGCCCTGATCGAAACAAGCAGCATCATTTGCGACGATCCGGAAGATTGATACCCCTCCGCTCATTACGTAATGCAATTACTTGTTTCCCCTTCGGGGTCGAATGCTCGTCTAAATTCGGAAAGGGAAAAGTCGTAGTCGCGAGGGTCCACTTTATCAGTGGTAATTCTCCCACGTCCCCCTTCTCTCTACTCCTCTTATCTGACCTTTGTGCCGCGCTGCCGATCTCGGAGAGGCGGCAGTGACGTCTCTTCCTACGACGCGCCTGTAACTGATCCTCCCCTTCCCATTCGACCCTGCGCGCCCCTCCCCCGTTGCTCCGGGCTCCGCCGAATTCGCCCACCGGGAGCGAACGGCCGACCTTTCTCCACGACTTTGTGCCTTTGTCGCCTCTTTCGCTCGCTCTCAAAGGGGAGCTTCATTGCGTTGAAAGCTCTCATACTTTTCACGGGTTTTACTTCTTTTTTCGAGATTTTAGATTATATCTGATGTATAGGTATGCAGATGGCGAGGATAATACACGTCAAACAATCCTGGGTATCTATGATTAAAAGCCGCTTTCATTTCAAAGATGCGAAAAGGACTTTAAGGGTCTTTCAGTACACAGTACTTTCCGTCCTGAAAACGCACTGAGAAGTTAAATGCTAGGTTTTTTATGATCGATTCTCTTTTGTATACACGGTTAAAATACTCACGTTTAGAAGTAAATATTCTTAGTTCCAAATTCAAACTTTTCATGTAATTTTTAAAGAAAACTACCAGATTAAGTTTAAACATAAATAATCAACGAAATTGAATCCACAGAAGGATTTATAATATTAAGGCAAACTTTAAAAGAAAAATGAAATTGAAGTATCTGCAAATTTCCCTTGTAGTTACAAAACTTGAGGTTGCGCCGTTCGTCATCTTGCGCGACACGTTCACAAGGACCTCTTTTCCCCCTTTTCCGGACGCAGAGCATCACCTTTTCCCACTCGACTGACTTCTTTTATCACTGTCGCCTCGAATTCGCACCGATCGCGCGACTCGACTCCCGGAGAAGGATTCGCGTCCTTTTTTCCCTCGGCCTCTCACTTTGAGCGCTCGCCTCCACTCTTCGCGTCATTTTTTTTCTCAAAAGCCGGGTGATTGCAGCGCTGCTCTCTTTGAACTTTACACGAGTGAAGTTTATATTTTACAACGCAGACAAGTTTTTTCCCCGTTTAATACTGAAGTTTCATAGGAAGCATTTTTCCGCGAAATTTCATTAAGGCAGCTTATACTTGCTTATCGCTGAAAGGCGGTGTCGAGGTGGAATCATCGGTTTTGCCACTTGTGCTGCACGCGAAATGCAATCACATAATAAAATAAAATATATCGTATTCAACGAGATAGTGCGCAATGGAAAATGAGTAGAAATAATTCCTTGTTATTCGAGAATACCTGCACGTACATTCTATTTAACTAGTAAAAAAAATTGAAACAAAAAATTCAGTTTTAATTTTCGAAATTGGAACTTATTCTTAGCATATTAAACTACAAGTATTATTCACAAAAATGTGTAAAAATTTCGTCTCTCTAAATGCATTAAATAAAAATTTAGAAACATATTTGCAGTCGAGAAATGAGAATGTGAATATTTTTACGTTTAAATCCTTTTTTGTTAAAGTATCTTTATTCTCGTATTTCATCTTGCAGTTTTTGTAATCCTTGAATTTCTTTAACAAACTTTAAAAATTAATTTCTGCAGAAATACACAATAAAATAAGCTATATTTTTAAAGATATTCGAGGAATACAATGCACTACGCTCTGTTAAATTTTCATTACTTTCTCATTTCTTTCATATCGGCAAGCAGCCTCCTTAAGGTACAGAATTTCTCCAGGTATAAAAAGGAAATTTTAATATTAAAATGAGAATCGCGAGTTTTGCTCGCCAATGAATTCGCGCGCCTCGTCTTGTAAAAAATTATTTCCACGCCGGATTAACATGTCGACGCTCGTCGGTTAAACGAGAGCCGTCAATCTGCATCCCCGCCGTCGGCAAGAAAAAGAGAAAAGCGCGTCCGAGCGAATGATTAATAGCCGCTCCTTATTTGAAAAGACTACGCGCAAAGGAGGGTAAAGAAAGGGGGGAGGATACACGCGGGAGGGGAGGTAGGACGAGCAGTTCGCCGGCGTCACGTCCATTTTTATTAGCTTACTGCGCGGCGTCAAAAGGAGCGTCGCGTGCGCAGTTGACGTTAGCGCGTGGGCGGGCCGGTTTAAAGGGCATGGGAAGGGTAAAAGCGGAAAACTATAAGCAAACGTTCGGCTCGAAGTTTGCCGGGCGTATACGTAAGCTCGGAAAGTTCGCGTGTGTATATGCATGGAGGGGCCGGAGCCTCGGCTAGGAAGCGCCAACTCCTTCGGATGGCGCGTGTGCCCGGAGAGAGCTCCGGATTCTCCGGAGTTCGACGGCCGGCCCTGACGCGTAATCACTGTCTCTTGCTCGCTGCCGGTGGAATTTCGATGTTTGGGCGAGCGCGTCTCCGAGTAAGCGCGACACTTTCGCGCGTCAAACAGCTGCTGCTAATTTAACGCTTATTGGCTTTAGCGACTATCCACGGAGTCCGCTTATTCGATCAACTAATTTTCTTCTTTAGTTGTTTAAGTAAGTAGAGCGCCGACTAATTTACTGTTTCCGCGTTTCAACTATTTGGAGAATCTAATGCATTTTAAACGCATTAGCTGCGCTCTTGCCAGCTTCACGTAGTACGCGAAATTGATGGAATATTTGAATGTATCACTTGAAATTTTTATGTTTTAATTTATCTACTCGTATAAGGTGTCAATGTATTTTTGTATAAAATTCAATACAACGGAGAATACATAAATAACAATAAGGATAAAGGGAATTTACCTAATCCTTTCAATATCAAATTCTAGAAAAAAAACTGCCAATACACAAAGAAAGTTAATTAAGTGTTTCCTTAAAAATATGTGCCATACTTTTTTTGTAATTTCATGGAATCGACAATAATTTAGTCGAAGTTTCGATGTGAAGGGTAAAAAAAAAAGTTACGTAGGGTACATTCGGTTTCACTTTAGCGAAAAAGGTCCATCGAAAAAAAAAGTGGGGACGATCTCATGTTTAAAGATGAGAAAGTCATTGATAACCTTGCAAATCCAGCTCCGGTACAACATCGCGGTCGATAATGGGCGGCGGGGCAGTGGCGGGGCCGCTGCAAACTCGGCAGGAGGAAGGCCATTCGTAGTTTCCGCAAGTTCTCCAAAACGCCGTTGACCGTCACGTCCGGCGCAGGCGGCCGGGCGCACCGACTCGAGTCCCCATATCCCATATCGGGGGAAAGAAAATCCCCTCGGATATTCGATATTCGAATGGCGCGCTGATCCCGCCGCGCCGCGAATATCCGACGGAGGGTGGGCCGGGGGGAGGGGTCGATCGCCACGGCCACACCGGGCCGCGCGATCGCGCGTAAACGCTGGGGATTTTTTAAAAATTCCGAGGCGAGCGGCCGCCGCAGCCGGCGTTCTGCACAAATTCCGATCGCTGTTGCCCCGGGAACTTTTATGTATGTGACCCGGATACGCGCGAGACTGAGCCCGCGCCCCTCTGCGCCCTTTTTTTTTCAGCCCTCCGCACAGTGTACGCCTGGAGGATAAAAATTTTTACGTGCATTATACGCCGTGATGGGATTCTCGCGCACTTCCCTTTGTGCTGGAAGTTAAGGCCGCGGCAGCCGATAATTGTGTTTGCTTTAAAAATTTAGAAAACTTTACTTACCGTTTATCAATGCTTGAATTTTTATGGTTGCTTTTATATTTATCTCGTGACATTTACATTCCATTGTTCACATCTTTGTAGTAAAACTAAAATAATTAAACTGCAAAATACTTTCTATACTACACATCAATTTTATTCAACAAAATTGTTGGGTAAATTTTATTCAACAAAATTGTTGGGTAAATTTATTCTAGAAATTCTATTGAATAAAACATTATTCAAAAATTAGACGATTTAATTGACAGACGACTAATGCTATAAAAATAAAACACCGATCGATTTTCCTTCACATCGGGTTCTAAGTGGTAGCAGACCGGCGTTGGTCAGACGAGGTCGGACATGAAAAAATACATCTTGAGCATTATTAAGGGCGCGCGGGACACTCGAGCATTATTGGGCTAGTCCAAACAAAGGTCGGGCAATTTATTTCGGTTCGGCGTGGCAGCCCGACGCTTATTGGCGCCGGGGGCCACGGCAAACACCGGGGCACGAGGTACTCCGGGCCGTGCTTGTTTTCCGATGCTCCGCGCCTTCCCCCCGCGCGCCGATAAGTCGAGCCCAAGTCGGAAGTCGATGGTGTGGACACAGAGCGGCCGGCGTGCCCGTGGGGGGTTCCGTGGCTCGTCGCCGCCTTGTCGCCGGATATTCGGCTCGACGGCTCTCTAAATAAACGTCAGCCGCACTGTCAGCCGGGCGCGATCTTCCGCACACCTGCCTACTTCGCGACGACGACAACGACGGAGCGTAGCGCCGCTTTTACTCGCGAGCACACTCGACGTGATTTCGCCCCTCCCGCTTGATTGACGTTTCATTCGCCCAGCTCGACCGGCTGACGGAGCTCGCGAGCTGACAGCAGCTCCGACTCTTCCCCTCCCGACTCTAACGACCTCGCACCATTTTGATGCCTTGGGAAATTTTAATTTCTCGTCGGCGCGTTATTCAGTGGGTGCCGTGACGTTTTGGAAGTTAAAGTTTGATGAAAATAAATTGTCTGAATTAAGTTTTTATTGAGGTAAATGGCACGGGATGCAGCTCCTAAAAACGATTTATTGATCGTAACACATTTCTTATCAAATAAGGTACTTTCGTACAGCAGTTCTGACTAACTCGTTTTTTGTACCTTATCTTTTAATAAATAAAAATATTTTCTAATTCTACTTTATTTTCCTCTAAAGCAGATATTGTAGCTAGTAATAATAAACATGTAAAAAGAACGATAAGTAGAAACATCCGAGTACGGTAAGACTTTCATTTCAATCAACAACAAAAAATGACTGTCGTGACCAACGTAATTGAAAATTTATAATAAATCAGATAATTGTAAACTGAACTCAATGAATTAGCGGACTTTAAAGCTCGGAAAATATTATTACCGCGGCCATGGAAGCTTTCAACTCTCCCCGGGGGTAAAATTGACAGAGAGCGAAAAATTGATTAAACGTGAAAAGGGTCATCAGCAGAAAAGGCACACCGCGTGGGGGGTAAGGCACACACGGCCGGCGCTAAATGAGAAGAAAACTCGATGTTTGCACTTAATCACGAGACGCCTGGCGGGCCTGGATCTGGGCGAGTGCGCGTGTTATTTCGCGTTTGAATTGCCGGTCCCGCAGGCAGATTAGAAGCTCTCGGGGACTGTGGCGGCGGCGTACACACTTTGTTAGCGCGGCAAGTTGGAACGAGAGGGAGATGCGGGTCCGATGAGTCCTGCTTGAGTTTCGCGCGCCCGCGCAAATAACAAACGGCCCCGGAGAAACTCCCGCCGGCTATACGCCAATTGCTGTACCGGCAGCTCGGGGCTGATGACAGTCCACGTCTTCCCGCCGCGCGTCGAGTCGGTTCACGCTTTTATCCTTGTCCTTTTTTTTACATTTTGCTGTAGCATGGTGTAAATTCAGTTCAACTGTGGATTCTATTTTTTTTCCGTAGTAGGATGGCGTGTGCTTGTGTGTGAGCATGATCAAATTTTCATTTTTTGACGTTTGGTTTGATTTCGATATTTACAAGTAAAATTGTTGATGCTTTATACAAATTCTGATGTTATTCAAATTGATTTTAAAAGTGAATATTTGCTAACTATTCTGATAAAGTCAATACCATTCAATAAAATTGAATGATAATAATTATATAACACGCAAATTGATTTCACTACGTTTAAATAAGATATTTTAATCTCCGTGATAGAATACGGTACCAATTTTGAAAAATTGCAACGTTATTATGAAAATCCGAAATACTTTATTATTATCCGCGTCGTTTTTGTTATTCTTACATGCCATCTTCGGCATTTCACCTTGGTGGATCTTTGTACATTGAAAGTTTCTTGTCGGGTAGTCAATACACGCGCATACATTTGAATCATGATTGAAAACGAAATTCGGAATTTACAAAGAAGATCCCAAGGAAACCGTTGGAACTCGAGAAAATTCTCAAGATATTTTGATCTCTCAGAGGTATTTTCGCTCGAATAAGTTCGCCTATTCTTGCTCTTGCAGGTATACTTGCGGCGTTCACGGATATGGAAACTGTCTTTTTGGCCTGTATCTCCACACTGCTGCCTCTGATCGTCGCCTTGGGAATAGCATTCGGCATCAGGTAAAACTTTTTCTCCATTCTTACAGCACCTCCCCGCAACTTTTCACTATACTCGCGTTGCAAATTGAAAATAGTTTCCATTGTCAACGTCTCTTTCAAAACAAATGAAAACATTGGAAAACTCAAAAAATCGTTCGGCCTTTTCCGTTAAAGTTTAAACCCGCAATTTCGCCGTACAAGCAATATACATTATCGCGTCGAAGTTGAGAAAAATTAGCATCGCAGAGGCACGTCGTAGGTGAGTTGTGCGTAAAGCGAGCAACAAACGAGGGTGGTCCGTCGTATTTCAGGTCTCGGCCGTGGCTCGTTTCGCGGACAGAGAACGGAGCGCCGGTCGATGCGAAAGGGCCGCGTGTGAGCTTTTAGTAGGATGAGCGAATTACAAGAGGGAGGAGGCGACTTTGATGAGCTGCTCGAGGCCCCCCTCGTAAAGGGCTTTTCAAAGCCGCGCCCCGCGAATCTTATGTACGCATTCGCTTTTAATTGCGCGCCGGACCTGTATTGAGGTGTTAGTTTCGCGTCGCTGGCTCTTTCTCCGATCTTTTTCCGGTCTCTTTTTTTAAGCTGCGAGACCACGCCCGGTTACTGGTAAAATTTTATTTTATCGCTAGTCGCTGAAATTTTAAAAATATTTTAAGCATTTTAGGTAGAAATAATATTTATTTTTTTGCGCTTGGCTTTTTTTAGATGAATAAGCAGCCGCGTACAAAACTGCCAGAGCAAAGCGGCTTTTTATTATTAACCACTTTTACGAAGAGAAAATATTCTCATAAAAATGAGTATACAGGTAGATATTTTATAGATAATATTTGCGAGCAAAATGTATACCCATTCATAATAATAATTCATGGAAATAGGAAATGAACTTCAATCAAAATTACCGAAGCACTCAATAAACTTTTCTGTTTATGAATAATTGTTCGGAATAGTACTAATAATTCATGGAAAAAGCGTATATATTACCGGATTACTTGGCCGTCCTACGATTTCTTTGCTCATTTTTTCGCGCAAATATAATGTCAGTGTATACATTACGAGCACAAAAGAGTATAAGTAGTCATTTTTAGTAGAACATTATACAAAAATCATAAAATATACGACATTCAACTGAAACAAGTGATCAAATATTTTGCATATTTTTTCTGCAAAGTTATTTATTAATATCGTTTGTGACTGCAATCTAACCAAGCGAATTACAAATACCTTATACAGTCTTTATAACTTTATAAGATAGTAACGCACGTTAATAATTCAACATTGAAATACGAAAGTAAATAGAATAAATTATCACGTGGCGAGATAATTAATTTTAAAGAAAAACGACGACAGAAACGGGGGAGATTAGGAAGGCAATTGGAAAATCTGCCGGCGACTAAAGCTAAAACTGCGGTTTATGAATCGCAGGCACGTTTGGCGAAAGTACAGAGACAGACGTACGAGTACGGCCAGCGGGTTACCATGGTACAGGGGCGTCTGCTCGCGCGACGACACGGCCGAGTCGCTGCATCATCGGCCGCACTCCGGCAGCCAGACCATCCAGCCGCCCACGCAAATTCTCTCCGCTCAGGATGTGAGTACACAAGCTTTACGCACGCATTTCTCTATCATTCCACGCTCTTTTTGCCTAGATATCCATATTTTTTTAACACCTCTTCTATTCGCGGGAATTCATATTGCGGAGATCGTTGAAATAATATTTTACGGTTTATTCGAGGATACCAATTTTTCGTATATACAAATACCGAGGCCCGCTGACAGTTTAAGTGAATGCCGGCTGCTTCGGTATTAATAAGAAAGATGCAGGTAAAGTTTGTATTTGTATGGGAACAGTGGAAATTGCAGCAACCGGTCGCAGGCTGCGCGCGCGGCGCGGCTGTCGTCCCTTCGGAACTTTTATAACTCTTAAAAGACTTGCAATGTATGCCCGAAAAGTTGGCCGGATATAAAAATCATAGAGCAATTTAAAAAGAAAAGCACTTGGACGGAAGTTGAGGCGACGGGACGCGCGGATCCCTTAAACTTCGTCGCTGCGCTGCCGATGACGAAACTTCCTTTTTTTTTATATGTACCAGGAGGAAGTGAGAAAAAAGGGAGAGAGGCTATCGCGCTGCAGTCGGCGGGAGTACTTTACGATATCCTGTAGCTCGTCCGTTATCTTCTTATTTTTTCGCGAGTTACTCTCCCCGGGGCTCGGCCGGGCACATCGGGGGACTAGGATCCGTGCCAGCCAGTGTTCCCTCTCTCGCTCGCTCTTTCTCTCTTTCTGCTATGGTCGGTCGTTCGCACGCTCCTTTTTCTTCGTGGCCGCCTCTCTTCTTCTTCTTCTTCTTCTTCTTCTTCTTCCTCCGCCGGTGCAGTTCCGCGAACTAAAGCGATCCGATGCAACGGCTGCGTTAAAAGTTTGGCGCCAGGTTACGGCTCGCCGGTGAAACCAATTTTCGAACTCGAAACGAAGCCGAAACGCGCGCGCGAGCAGCCTGCGGAAGCGAGGCTGGGGCTACGCCAGGTCTCGCGTACCCACCTCGGATTTTCGATTAGCGACAGCTTGCGCAGCGAAACTGCCTGCACCAACGTACGAGATATTCCGAAAATTTAGGGGCTCTTTACTTTTTATTCTGCCAAAATGCATTTTGCCCGGCTAAAAGCTTATTAGATACTTTCAGGTTAACACTATAAAGGTTGCCGCGATGCTTCTATTACCTCGAGTTTCATGACCCGGTAACAAATTGTATAAATTTCTATGACAGAAAATTAAATATTGCAAGATATTTTTTTAGAGAAAAAAAATTTCCTTTTTAGTTTTTAAGTGGAAGTGTACATTTAACAATTTGAGTTCTTATCTACTATATCAAAGATACGTTATTAATAAACTGCTCTAATATCCGCAGTTTTCTTTATTTATTTGATTCTGCAACGAGGTGCTCTTCCTTCCCCGCAAAAATAATACCTAAATCCTCTTATGCACAGACACAGGCGGTAGCGCGAACCATGAAGCCTCGCGTCCTGCGAAGCTCAGTAGCGCATTAGCCTCGTCTTAATCCAGAGTACGTCGCCGCATAGATATGGCCGCTGAGCGCACAACCGGGAATCCTCGGATGCTTTGCACGATGCCGAGCGTGAGAAAAATCTTCGAGTTGAAAGTGTGCGGCCTCTGCGCGCAAGGGAAAAAAAGGGAGGATTATCGTTGTCCCTTTTTGCCTTGTCTTTTTAATCCACCTTTTCTCCCCGAGCACTTTGCCGTCTCGTAATTTCTCTTTTATCAAACACAGCTTAATGACTCCGAGATTGCTCTTTAATTTTTCATCAGCTCAAATGATCCTAAAACGTTGCGCACCGTATTAAAATAGCGATCACGCATCAAAGCCGTTTTGTCAGAAAAACTTAGAATATTGTTGAAAATTTATGTAACATTTTTTCATAATCGAAACATTTAAAATTAGAAATAATTTTCGATTGGTCATCCCCGTCTAATTGTAATATATTATCATTCCACAAGAAAAAGTTGGCGAAAGTAACGAAAAGCGATTTTTCCGATAGATTAAATGGAAGGGGAGAAAAAGGTGGAAGATTTGCCCTAGCAGAAAATGCGAGTGATTAAGAAGCCATGTAGATGGCACATTGGGAGATAATGAGCGAGTGAGTATGATAAAGTCGTAAAAGAATGGAGAAAAAGTGGGAAAATTAGCGATTGGTTATACGGAGGAACATGGAAAGGGGATGAGCGGGGAAGCGCGAGAGGGGGCCGGCCGACGAAAGTAAGTCGCATTTTCTTGCGAAACTTGAAGATTCGATTTATCAGGTCCGAGCCGATCCACGGCATCGGGAAAATGAGGGGGGAGGCAGCTCGAGGGCGGCTGTCAAGATACACTGTTTCTCCATTATACTTACGTCGTTTATCCTCACTACAGTCAGCACCGAGCGACTTATTGAATATTTCAGAGGGAACAATGTATAAAAAGTACTTTCTCAGCAGTACGTAATAATGCGTCTACTTCCTCGACAATTCGGGGTATTCTCGGTAAAACTCTTTTATGTCATTGCTCCTTTTCTTTCAAGTTCTGATGAGTTACACTCAATGCTTTAGATAAAAACAGTTTTTATTTTAAAATAAAGCTAATAATGTAACGAACAAACGAATTTTTAGTACACAAAATTTAATTCCTACGCGGATGTTAAATTCTGCAGTAGATAAAGGTACCCAGAGTCCCTTGAGAGCAGCTTCTCTGAAGTATTCACTCGAATACGAGTTTATTCAGAGTTCATCGGGCCCTGCGAATGGCTTAATCGCATTGCCTTGGAGACGACTGTATAATCTCTGGCTCAGGTTAACGCCTTCGCCCAGCTGCCGCCGAGTGCCTCTGTTGGTGTCCGGTTGCCGTGAGTCGGGCGCCACTTTGATCTCCAAAACTGCGCTTCGCTGAACATCTTGGACCTCTCAAATAAAATCCCTGATATTACGGTGAAAATCTGTTCAAACGATAATTCAATTTAAAACTAATACATTTTCTTTTAAATGTTCTAAAAAATAATTAAAAATAATATAAAATACTATTTATCGCATTATATACTCGATTGCAAAGTTTATTATCAATGGTAAGCAATAAATTGTTTAGCTAAGGAAAATAAGAAGGAAATTCTGATAAATATAAAGCTCCACGCAAGTTTTCCATAGATAAACAAAAAGGCGCTAAGAGCCATATTTACTGCAATGCGAAGCAGCGCTCGGCAACAAATTCGAGGAGAGCTTTAAACGAGCGTCAGCCCATAAATCTTCATGAGTCTTAATTCCACGACGGCGAGCAGCGGCTCCTGGGCTTTTCACGGCTGAACTTTAATACGCGGAAGTATTTCATTATTTCATTTTTACAATAGGAACGAAAGCTCGAGCTTGGGGATCTGCCGCCTTGCGAGCTGCAGCATCCGCGCGCGCGCGAGCGCCCGCTCTGTTAACTTTACGAGCGTGCACGCGAGCGCGCATTTTCTGTCAAAGTTTCGGGGGAAAACGGTAACTCAATGAAATCCAATATGATTCAACGGCAAAGTTCATCCCCACTCCTCAGCCGTTCCACCTTGCAACTTTTGTCGTCGTTCGAATGGCCAAGTTTTCCAACTTTGTTCGCGAGTACCCGCGTGCTCTTACACTTTGACGTGCTTGCAGACTTACAGCGTCGATATTAGATCCGTGAGCCGTGTGATTTTTTTTGTTGTTTCGCTGCTGAATTGTCGAGGCGGAAATTAGGAAATTGCTCGAGCCAGCGGATTTCGTTCAATTACGCTGCACCAATGTATAAAGGTTTTGCGGCTTTTTGTTGAACAACCAATAACATCATAAACGGCTGAGGTTGTTTTTTTTTTTTATATTGAAGTATACACTAGCCCATAAAAGTTTAGTGTGATTGGAAGTTTACGGGTTTACTTTTAAATGGAACTTTTGTTTGCGTTTCTAATAACCTCCGCCGAGAAAGTGTATAAATCAAAATTGCTGCACGAGTTTCATGAAAAATTATTGCTGATTGTTTGAGTGATTTTATTTTGCTGGAATAAAAGATTTATCCTGTAAGTTCTTTCAGACACACAAAACTCCTATTATCTTCTATATTAAAATTTGCGCTAATCTTCTAAAATTATACTCTCCGATTTATTATTTATTCAATAAATTATTTAAAATCCATTTAACCATTTTAGTCACTTGTCCTGCGAAGAGGATAAATTCAAAATTAATCTTTCTAATTATAGTCAATTTTAATCGAACAATTTTATCTATTCACCAAGCAGATTTTTTTCTGTGTATGAAATATTTAAAGAATAAAATCCAAATTATGCTCAAATCATAAGTATAAGAGTCCAAGATGTTTGTAGTATTATGGTATTTTTTTTTATCTTTTTAAAAGTATCATCCTACACTAGTAAGTTGCCAATGTGAATTCCAAAATTCGATACAAAAACAATTTTAGATAACGAATATTACGACCTCAATAACGAAGCAAGTGATTGTAAGTGCAATTAAGATACGGCGGCAGTAATCCAAAGTAACTGTATAAAGTAATCTGATTGCGAGGTCCAATAAAAAAAAATAAATAAGCAAAGTTGTAACACGCCTATGAAAAGAGAGCGTCCGACTAATGAGTTCACGGGGACTTGTTAACCCGCGCCATCACTTTTCAGTCGAGAGCGTAAAATGGTCATCCGAGTTAAAAAACTTTTCTCGCGCCCTCTGCCGCGACGGAAGATCGAGTGTTTTCCTTTTTCGCTGCGAACTAATTAACAGCTCCGAGCCTTGCCTCTCTCTGCAATATGAATTTCAAACTTGGTCCTTCGTTACTTTCCTGAATGAAAAATTTTCCCTCGTTAAACCTGCGAATAAATATCTCGTCGATTTGCATTTCGAATAAACGCGAAGTTAAAGAGGCACGCGCGACTTTCCTCGTTAAACAAATTTTTTTAGCCGGTTGTTTATAGATAAACAAGTTTCAAAGTGTCGGAAATGGTGAAATATAGTGTCCGTTAAATAAAAATATCTCCCATGAACAAGTTGTAGGTGCCTTAGGTGAATCTTGCTTGGTATAAAAAGCAGTTGAACAAGTCACCAAACTTAATAGAACTCACCTAGCTGTATTATTAAACTTCGCTTCATTGACTCGGTAAACTTCCAATTGACTTGCAACTTTCAAGTCGATGCAAATTTTATTTCCATTAAATTTCCTCATTTGAGTAATCCCTGCGAGAAAATTTTTAAAATTACAGTAAAAAACTAATGTTTTTCTTTGAAATTCAGTGTGAAATTTTTATTTGAAAAAGTATGCTGTGAATGTGACAAAATAAAAAGAATTTTTGTTGTTTTGCTTAAGAGTACGGTAATTTTGATTCGACGAGCTTTCTGCGACGATAAAGGTCGTAAAAAGGAGAAAAAGAATCCAGTGGGCAATGGCATGCCGAACGACGATAACGGGAAGGAAGGGTACGAGCGAAGTGGTCAGTAAATCACGTTGCATAATTTCGCAAGTCAGACTTGAAATTCGGAAGGAACTTACGATCGTATGTTACGATTTTCCGAGCTATAGCGTCTGCTAAATAAAAACACATATCAAAGTTTGGAATGGACGCATTCAAATGAAAATAAATAGAAACGAATGCTTACGGAACTAAATCTACAGCATCAACTTCTGTACTTTGTTCGTGACTAATCGTTTCTGCTACAACCGACGATTGTCATTAATTTACCGGCAAGGGCACCTCACTGTCCGTAGCCGAGCTTTAATTCTAAAAAAGTGTGAAATAAGCATCTTGACAAATTGCTTTTCTCCTCGTTGACTAATGTTTTCTCCTTGCCGAGAGAGGGAAATCGCGGGTATTACGAAAAGCAATCAAACCGAGGTAATTTAGAATTCGAGACTGAAAAGTGGACCCAAAGTAGATTCCAATATTATTAAATTTCGCATTATCGCCGACTTCTTTAGATGGGAGAAATCAAGTTCTCTCGGCCGACAATGAGCCCCTCGCGACAAAGATGGAGCGACTCCATTCATTCGCGAACCTTTCACCGTTTATACACCTACTTCTCGAAGCGGTTCCCTCTCGTTCTCTCTCCCTTCGGCCCTCGGCTTTTCGCGCGCGAGCTGCAGAAGCAGTAGCCATTTAATTCTCGGCTGAATCGCCGCCGCACCGCAACCACTTCTACCCGCCGCCGAGTAGAGCAGAAGGACGTACTTTTCAACTCCCACTCTTTTTCCCCTCTCCGTTCACCTTTTATTACCAGATATCGCTCAGCCCGAAGACGGCGGATTCCCGTTCTTGCCGATGAGACTTGAAAAAACTCGATAACAAGACTTTTGCTTAGGGCCGCCATTGTCCGGCCCGAACCAATCACTCTGACTGTATACCACTTGCAGCCGGTTCACCCTCATTCATGTGGAATTAGTTTACAAAATTGTTCTTTTCATGGTCTTCTCATTCTAGAAAAAAATATTAAGTTACCTAAAGTCATAATACACTACTTTGCAGATACTCTTTATTTTAGAAAAAATTTCAAATAAATCTGCAGTTACATAATTAAAGAAAAAAGTTTGAAACCCGAGCTTCCAGATAACCAACAGGTAACCATAATAAATCTACTTCTCTAAATTGTACAGTGCCACATACCGGAAAAATAGCCAGCGATAATTAAGAGTAAATACGCCTAAGAACTAAGAAAGAAGAAAAGAAGAAGTACAGGGTGCAAGAGAGCGGGCTAAATTCGAAGCCGTGAAATGAGCGCGACTCGCAGGCGATCCATTCCAACGTGGCGCCGCGTTTACTTGCACGCGCATACGTGTGTACGTGTATACGCGGCTGCGAGGAGAAGTCGGGCGGCGATCCAATTCCGTTCTCCTTCGCGAAGCGCCGGATCCTCGATTGCCGGCGAGCCGAGGATGAGCCGTGGCCGCCGCGGGGAGGGCGCCGGAGGGGGAAGAAGACAGGAGGCCCGCCGGCAGGATAGATGGAGCGGAGGCTCGCGCTACCGGGTGGCAAGTTTCAAAGAATACGCCTCGAGATCCCAATCGCGTGCCTTCCAACTTGGACAATTAAAGTATTCATTTTATGCAACGGTACCTTCCGCAAGGTACCTTCGCGAACCCGTCAGACTTATTACTGCTTGCGGTACAAAACAAATTTTTTCGATGTATAGGAGATTAATCGTTTCATACTGCTGAGGAATTTTCATTAAAAAAGGTTTATGTTTATTTTCGTAACTACTGTTTCGAATTAAGCTCCTACCTAAATAGATATTCAGTAATGATTGTCTATGCAAGTAAACATCAGTCAGTTTGATTAACGTTTCAATTAAATGGCAGGAAAAAGTAAGCAAAAATAAAATAATAAAAAAAGCTTATAAAAGATGTAGCAAGCACGACTAAGAGCTTTAGAATTTTCGAGAAAGAAAAATGGTCGAGCTTCGATGCATTTCGGCGTAAAAAGGCAAAAAAAAGGGCACGCCGGAATGGCGCGTAAACATCGTCTACACACGGGCACTCGCAATAAAACACGTTTACGATCGAACGTGTCTCGCCGCTTGAGAATAGGCCAAGGCGACTAAGATTTCGGATGGCTTACGGTGATGCTGGAAAAAATCCTCGGCGGAGGTCATCGGTTGAGAATCTCTGAATGCGACGGCTCCTCTCCAAAGTCATCTCTCGCTCGGTTGTGGGGGAGGTGAACGGTGGCGGAAAGCTCGAGGCCGGTGACATTCAAGTTTTGCGCCCAAGTGCCGTAACGCTAGTGTAGATCGCGCGGTCGCTCGTAGAGGACGGGGCGTATTAATTAAGGATCAAGGATGCTGCCGCGCTCAGTTTTTCGTTGCGGAATTTGAATTTCAAATTAATGTTTAGTTATTAAGATTTAGTTTTTTTTAAGTTGATTTTTCAAAGAAAAGTTTATTCAAGAAAATGGAAGTCTTTGTTGGAATTATTTGTACTTTAATCAATTTAAGTTACTGTAATTAGGCAAAATAATGTTCTTTTAAATAACGAAGAAAGATAATATCTCGATTATATGTCTCAAAAATGGGTATACAGTATCTCGTTTGCGAGAGCACGAGAAAGGTGATGTCTCGTTTTCGACTCAAAAGAGGTGATATCACCTTTCCTGAACCACAAATGAGACCACATTTTTGAAGCGTAAATGTGATAATTCCTTCTTCTGGTTCACCATCAATGCAGAATTCAAAATTTTGCATTATTAATAAAATAATACTTAGTATTTTTTAACATACACATAATATCATAAATACTATGGTGTTTATAATATTATAATTAATGCATGAATCGGACATCCAACATTTTATTATTTATCTTTGTAATTTAAGCAAAATTTTTACAGGATATTATGTATTGTCAGACGAATATTAAACTAAAAACGATATTATAATTTAATTTGATTTATTTTCTAACATCGTGAAAAATGCGCTTCGAGTGCACACCCTTCAGAAAGTTAAATCCTCCAGCGGCAAGTGCAATTTCGAGTGTCATTCATAACTGCGTGAGCGCTCGAAAAATTGCCGGACAAGTGTCTGTCTCTCGTGCGAGCATCGTGTAAAAGAGGCACCCGGGGAGATAAAAAAGAAAAGTAAAAGGAGAAACAAAAGGTCGGCATCTCTTGCGCGTTTCCTCTTACACAACGCGTCGTCCTTTTTTTCTCCTCTTTGTAGGCCAGTTGCGAGCTCGCACGACTCGCGATAGCGGACCATAATTAACCTCTCTTCTCCGGGCGAGTGTGCGTGTGTGTACGTGCGAGCCTCCTCGAGGCTGCAATTTTTAAGACGACAAAGAGAGTGAGAGCGCGAGAGGCAGGAGGAAAACAGATGACTGACTGTTCTTTAAAGTGTCTACGTTGGACTGAGCCGAAACGCGCGGCTCCGTATGAATCCGGAAGAGATGCGAAAGGCTCGAAAGAGAGACGTAAAGAGAGAGGGATAAGGGTTTCGGGCGACAACGGATGGCCTGTGCGCTGGATCTTCAATGAAAATCTCGTGTCTCGCTTTACTCCGCGATTCATCATGAAAGCGTTTTTTCGGCGTTTAATTTTTACCGCCGCTGCGGCGCAGTTTTTCAAAGCTTCGCAAAAAAATGGGACTCGCGCGCTTCAAAGAAATACGCGCATGAGAATCGCAATTATTTTCTCAGGTGGGTACAAGGAATTATTTCAAAATACGCGGGGTTTGAAAAATGAAAGTTTGAATTGGGAGGCAAATAATGTGAGTGATGAAAATACATGCGTATAGGTGTCTCGTTATTACATTACTTTATCGTATAACATACTGTAAAATACGTTTATACCTTCACTATGCATTTACTTCGGTAGTATTTCATCGCAACAATTGTAATGCTATGGTATAACACGAAACCAGTAATTTCAACTGATATTACTTCGGTTTCGAAAATATTGAGAATACCAGATATTTACACTGTCGAATGGCAATCGAATTAACTCGACCGTATACGGGGCATCGGTTTAATGAAAATCGGAGCACGCGTCCTGTGGAATCTGGTAGCACAAATTACACAGCGCATCGTTCGACGTGCAAACGTAATTCCGCATTGTCAAATTTACCGAGCAATCCTCGAGGAAAGAAGCGACGAATTCGCAGGCTGCCACCCGGCAATTCCCTTCGTCTTTCATATTCCCGTCCCTCGGTCCCGCGCCTCCGCCGGCGAGCTTCTCCCCTGGACAATTTTCTATTTTCTCCCGGTCGGCAAAGCAAGAAAAAGGAAGGAGACAGAGAGAGCGGCGGAAACCCGACGACAAAACAAAAAGAGGAGAAAAAAAAAGGAACGAGAAAGGACCGGCGCGTCTCTCGTAGTTTAACGGGTGGGGGAGGGCTGAAAAGGCGAGAGTACAGGATGAGCCGCGAGAAATCCTCGACTCATCGTGGACAATTGCTTCGCTCGTCCTCTCGCCCCTTCAATTTTCTGTATACTTCGCGCGTAGCATAGCGCGATTGCAGTTATTGTTATTAATTGAAAAGCAGGCGAAAATAGCTGCGGGCGCCGGGGCCGGACTCGTTAAAAACTTGCGACTCTACGGCCCCCGGGCCGTCGTTGCAGCTTCCGATCCGAGCAATTTCGCCGACTCGCTTTCGCTAGTTCCTTCGGGCTCGCGGCTTCTTATTAAATTCTCGAAGGAGCTCGTTTTTTTCCTACTTGCACTTCGCTTTTTTTTTAACAACACAGTGAGTGGGTTTTGAGGGAACGACTCGGTTGAGCACCCAAGGCTTTTATTAATGCGATTTGCAAAGACGCCGTTATGTCCGCTGTAGTCGCAAGATCTTATACGGCCCGGTGCTTAAAATGTTTTCATGATGGTAGTGAGAAAGTTACATTAAAAATGTATTAAACCGTGCTGTGGAAGTTGCCAAGTTATAATAGATTCTTTGTTGATGTATGCGAAAAGAATTAAAATTGAGCTTTACCATCACGCAGTTAGAGCAATCGTATTATATAGCTTTTTATAAATTACAATAATTTTAATATGCAAAACAATAAATGATTTTTAATTCAACTAATTGCGTTTCAATCGCGAAGTTAAACTGTGTCATATTAAAAATTAAAATACTGAAACTTTCTTTATAATCCATGCCGTCTCAAAGGATACCAACACAATTCAAAACAATTTAAAATGCTTAATCCTGAGAAAAAATAAAAATAAGAATCACTTATCCAATAAAAGTAAAGCTTTCACATTCTCCTCCTTTTATTTCCACGACTTGCTTAGTTGTGCTTCTTGCTACGTCGAAAAGCACCCGACGACAATGTGGAGCCGCGCCGAAGTAATCAAAACCCCTCGCGAGAAATTAACTCCGGCTTCCTCGCAGTCGAGCCCATCGCGGACCCCCGGGGGGGTGAAAAGCGTTTCCGCATCGCGCGCATTTCGCGCAGTTGTAACGCGCACGCGGCGACCGAATTAAAAGCCGCCCATCCACCCCGCGCGCTAAGAGCTCGCAAAAGGAGAAAAGCGACTTTACTACGGAAGGCTTGCGAATGCCGAAAGAGGAGAAAACGGAGAGGGAGGGCGAGTCGAAAACTGCCGGATCCGAGAGCTCGCTGTACGTCTTCGCTCGAACGAGCCCGAGCGTCGACCCTCGACACACTCCCGGGAGGTCCGCGAGCGAAGGGAGCAGCTCGCGAGATCCGCTCGCCTCGCATCCACCTCGAGAGGTACTTTAAAAGCTTCCTACCTCCCGGCCGTGTATGCGCGTACGCGCGTCTCCGACCCCCGACGGGTATATCGATCACTTCCTGTCCTCGCGGGCTTCCGCTGTCTTTCCGCGTATAATGGAACGGCGGATATGTTTGTCGCGTGTCGTTCCCGCTACGTCGCAATCGCGTTTTGTATGCTGCACTTTTTTGCGCAGCTGGAGCCATTAGTGTATTAAGAGTCTTGTTATTTTAATCGTAAAAATTTCAAATAAATAGGGCTTTTCTGGATAACGGTAAATTATTTTTGCAACCTGTTTATTAATTCTTTTTCTTAATTCATGAGATTATTTTGTATTTTCTTGCATTCAAAAATTTCTATTTATTAAGAAAGAAATAACATAAAAATAATATAATTTTTCTCGAGTTATGATTGATTGATGGTACTCTTTCATTTTTCGATTTGAACCTTTAATTGAAAAAGAGGGATGAAGTAATATAGGGCATTTTTACTACACAAATTTATTAAATGTTGTTACGTATAAAAACCATTCCATTATGAAACATACGCTGGAGCACGTAACATTTCATAAAAGTTCAAAAAGCTTGAAAACACCTTCCCACGCTACATAATAACATTTTCGTACTGGCTCCCGAAAATATTGTTCCAGCACGTTATCCCATCCCCAGCTGGTCGACCCAGATTCCGAGTACGGCAAAAATATGGAAGAAAATAAACCCGTCGAAAACGGATAAGAACATCGTTCACACCTGAGGGCCCGTCGCGGTCCGCGATCCCAGAGATTAATTTCCGACGGTTGACACGCTCGTCGGGAGAAACAGAGGGATGGCGATACAGGGGAGGGGCTGCCAAACAGCCAATGGAGTTTCACGCGAATTGACGGCGCGTAGCCCGGCGCTCGAATATGCAAAGCCCGTGGATCGCGGAAGGCGATGCGCGACGTGCGAATGGAACTTGGTGCGCCTCGGGTGAGCCAACGCGCGCCAGCCAATATCCACGCCTCGCCTACGCTCGACCCATCGGTCGCTCGCCTTCTTTCCAGCGGCTCGATTTTTTTTTTTCGAGCGCGCTGTTAAACGGCGCGAATTAATACTGGGCGCGCCCGATATTGCGTGCGCTCGCCCGGACGGTCAACCGCAAAAGGTCGACGTACGCGCGCCTCGTTTTTCACGCACCGGCTGCAAAGTGCGGGGTGTCGTCGATGCCCTTTGTGCGATTATTCCCCCTTTTTTTTTCGAGAGGACGGGTCGACAACGGATCACGCCGGGCGCGCGTTGCTCGAATCAATTTCTAACGGGATTATGACCGTATACTGAATGCGCGATTCAGAATTTTTGTGATTAATTTTAAAGCCAACAGCTGCTTTTCATAGTCTCTTAGCGCTCGTTTTTTTTCTTTTTTTTTTGTATTTTCGAGAACGCGTGCGTGCGCTGGCGAGGCGACAATGAGGGGCGTGAGGTGGGAGGCGTAAAATCGATTCTACAAATCCTTTTCTGGGGCAGATACCATGCATGCTCCCTGCGGGTATGATATTTACTTTTAACTTCAACTCAAGCGGAAATCTTGATAAAGCCTAGGTATTCTGTTTAATATTATTGCGGTTATGCTTTAGTTATTTAAAACATTCGTAGATGTTGGAAAAATCTATATTGCTTAGATTGCAGTTGTTTTTTTATGACGTTTACTGTGTAAAGCAGAGATCCCAAATTAAAAAAAAAATGAATTAAAATCTCTTTTTTTCCACTTTACATTATTAAAAGTGTTTATTTTATCCACACGGAATGTGATCAAAATGAAAATGGAATTAAAAAAACAGATTTGTCAGTCATAGTCGGTAATGTTCTCCAATTTGCACTTAACGTACGATAATAAATTTATACTGAATTGAATTGAAATAATTGAAAATGGAATTAAAAAAACAGATTTGTCAGTCATAGTCGGTAATGTTCTCCAATTTGCACTTAACGTACGATAATAAATTTATACTGAATTGAATTGAAATAATTCGATAACTCGATAATTTTAAATGTAATTTAAAATTATTTTAAATTATTTTAAATGTAATTTAAAATTATTTAAATAACGTTCTTAATAGAAAAACAGATTTTCTAGAAAGCTCCATTCTGTTTTTCTCCGTTTTAGCATTACGACTGTCATAAAGCGATAAGAAATAATTGAAATCCGTCAGATAGCGAAGCTCAATTATTTTTCCGCTCAAGGGGGCAATAATGGTAAGAAGGAAAACCCCCCGTCATTAGTGGGAGCTGGGCGTTTAAAAAGCAAGCAAAATACTTGATCACGAGTAGTGGACGACTTAATTTTTATCATACGCACTCGTCTCGGATGACAAAGGGGGACAGCCGCCCGGCGATTTGCGAACGAGCCCCGCTAAAACTTGCGTCCACAACGAAACGATGGATAAACAATGGAACGTGTACAGCGGCCCCTACGGGGCTATTCACGATCGATCCGTAGCAGCGACTTTGTATTTTTAGAGAGAATTTCGAGGTAAATCAGCGAGCTTTCGCTTCCCCCCAATCTGGGGAAAATGGGTCGTGGGAGGAAAAGAAGACTCGTGAGTGCGAATTTAGATTGCCGAGAGACTTGTATTAAAAGCTGAAGTTAATTTCGTTGTGGTATTATCGACAGTCCATTGGTCTCTGAATCACGAAGGGCATTATAAATAAATAAAGCCTCCGCGGGAAAATGAACCGTGGAATCCGAGAAATTCCGTAAAATTTTCCAATAGCTCTAATCTTCAATTCCGCGGGTACTGCGGGGTAACGTAATAGCCGTGATGGGACTTTTTTCCTCTTACTTTCTCGACCTACTTTTAAAACACGCTTAGTGCAGATAAAGGGAGATAAAGGGAGGAGGAGTAGTAAAAAAAATCCCGTCAGGCTCTAGTACGCATTGAGATATCAAACGAGAAAAGATACTAAATGAAGGCTAAATGCTAATTTTTAATGAATTTTGTGAAATTTCGAAAGCACCTTAGATAATAAAAATTAAATTTAAAGTAATTTTTTTAAGCAACCGAAGACAGGCAAAATTATTTTTCGCAATATAAAAAGATTTAACGAAACATTTTGTACATTTGAAACTTTGTTAATTTAAAATAATGCGTAACTTCAAGGGCTGCAATATTTCACAGCCCCTCGCCTCGGTGTACTCCAGCTCGGGGATCGAAGACGTGCAAGACGGAGGCGCCTAGTTGTTTGTCTGCTGCGGTGGAAAATATACCTCGGCGGGGGCCCTGGGTTCCTCGTGGAAATCTAGTTGGGCGTAATGGAACCGGAAGGAGGTGTGGGAATACACGCGCGCGGCATCACTTTGATTTAGTTATGTGGTTGTTACATACGCGCCCCTCTGGCTTATGCATATGCGAGTATGCATGCGTAAAGTGTACCTTAGCCTAAGCTGCAAAGTACTCGACTTAATTTTCGAGTAATTTCGTTGCTGCGCACACTTCAGCCCTCGCACTCCTTGCGCGGGTGAGCAAATTTCTCGTGATGTTACATAAATTGCCTTGACTCTTGTCTTTGGTTATCAACTTTATGTGTGTTTTTAAGATACTTACAAATTGTTGCTCAGCTTTTTAGATTTGGATTTGCAAGACTGGCGAGTTATGAGCGTTTAATGTATTTTTAGGAAAATTATTTTTTGTGAGTTCATAATACCTAATCGGATCGGGTGGAAAAGAATTAAAATTTTAAGTTAAAATGCACATTTCTACTGGCAATAAATTATGTACCGATTGGAACGTAAGCGTTTAATGCAGCACGCATAATTACAAATTTTATAATGCTAGTTTGCGTGCATCGCAAATTCAATTGGATTATTAAAGCAAAGCGGCTGAAACGCTCGCGAACAGAAACGGATAAAAATAGAGAAGTACGTAGGAAGCGGAGAGAAAGCGAGGAAGCCATTGGAGAGAAGGTATTTTGCGCAGTGAAGACACGTTCCAGTCTGCGAAACGTCCGCCTTTTTCATTGCAGCCCAGCCGTCCCTTGGAAAGCGCGAATTCGAGACTCGTCGACATAAGAATACACGGCGTACGTAACCGAATAGAAGCGGCGATGGTGTTCTTAATCTAAATTCCAGTTGCACTGACCCCCTTTGCGCAACCCGCTGCATATGTTGACTCTCGAACGAGCTAAATCGAAAATTCGACATCAGCCTCTCCTCTTCTTCTGTCGACATCGGAATTTTTATAAAGTACCTCTAAATACCTTTTCTTGCGAACGGAGAAGATTCTGTAGAATAAAAAAATTAAATTACAGGAATTAAATTTGAAACTTTTTAATCGAATAAAATGAGAATAAAATCAAATTAAAATAACATCTAATTGAATAAGAATTTCTTTAGATTCTTTCGGCTAAGTATTAAAATATGAAAATGTTTGCATCGATTAAAGCAAAATCAATGTGTTAAATACTATTAAAGCTAATAAAGCGAACAATTAGTACGAAAAAAGTAGATTTTACCAAATAATTACGTTCGTTCGAAAAAAATTCTAGAAAATAGAAAAACGAAAAAATTCGCCGCGACTAATAAACGTGAAAAATGTTGACAGAAACCCCGAGGCAGCGTACTAATTGAAATCGTAAACGTTGAGTCCGCATTCTCGGCAATGCAAACACATCCTCGAAGAGGAGACACGCTCTCCTCATTAAAAATCCGCGTAGTTCTATCCGCCGAATTCACGAGCATTGCCTCCTGAAGAGATCCCGAGGATAAGAGAGTGGATGTGTACGCGAGGAGGAAAAAACGACGATCGGAGAAAAAAGAGGCGCGGCGCGGCCGATTAGGCCTCTCACTTCGTCCGAAAGGCTCTTTCTTGTTGCGAGCGAGCGCAGCGCGCGGAGGAAGAAGAGGTTACAGGCCCCTGGCCTATGAGAGGCACGGAGGCCAATGCACTTTCGGCAACGTGGACCCCGGAACGAACTAACAGCCGGGCACGGGCAGCGCTTTTTCCCTCCCTCCTCCTGCGCACATCGCCGGAGCTGCACTTTTGGCGTAGTCCCCCGCTCGTCCGGGGGGAGAGGGGTGGCGGGGGGAGGCGAGGGGAAGAGGCCGGCGAAGAGTGAGAGAGCGAGGATGCGGATAGAAAACGAAAGACAGGATGGACGGAGAGAAGGAGCGGCCAGTGGGAGAGCCGAGAGGCGAATGGCCCCCTGTATACGCTTCGACGCGACTTTTGCGCGGCGCTTCGGTTCTGGTTAGACGCTTCGGACTTTCTCAACCGCGAACAAGCTTTAATTATATTTGTGCCATTATTTATTTATTTCGGCAAATGTCAAATTTTAAAATGTATTTTGTATATTTTCTTATTTTTCGATCTTTATTTCTGTCATCATTTGCATTCAAGCTCGTATTTTTCGGCTCGTATATGAAATTTTTAAACGTCAAAAATAGAGTACAAAATTTATGTATATTAAAAATTCCAAAATGATCTTGTAATTCGCATTTATTTTATTACTCAATGAAATGAAAATAACTGAAATTAGAGAAAATTTTTCCAAAAAAATAAAAATCAACTTTTTGAAAAATCTGACGAGAGAAAAGTGGAATGCGCGAGCATTCGAGAGGAGGAGAGGAAGGGATAAAAAGTAGGAACGAGTGGCACGCTGCCCGCGAGCGTAGAAGAGCTCGTACAGGATAAAAATCGGAAGGAATTTTACGACTCATTACGATGTTTCGCCGACTCCTTTTTATACAAGCGTAATTTTTATGCTTCAGGGGCTTTTCCGCGTGCACACATTTCGCTATATCTCCCCACTTAAAATGTTATTTTAGGCAAATTTAGCCGGAGGGTAGCGTGAGCGCGATAAAGTCACTACAATTTATTGTGACGCCAGTATAAATTAAAAAAAAATTCTCTGTTACTTACACTTCGGCGTTTCTAATAAAATGTTATCTACGGCTTCTATAAAAAGACGCCAAAAGTAACGACGAGTACCGTTAAAGTCCGTTTAATTTGCCGCATCGAAAAAAAAAATGCAGACAAATACAAACATCCACTGAAGATATGATAGTAATATATCAAAATATACTTTTCCACCGCTCGGCGGACCAATATCAGCCATTCTCGAAATAACCTCAGCAGCTTCCTCCATCAAATCAGTTCTATCTAGCGTAGCTCATATTTTTACAGGGCAATTTTTTGCCGATCCCTGTGAAAGGAGAGACCGCGAGAGAAAGCAAGCAAAGCTCGTGCTAGCATGCACACGCGAAATAAATTCGAGCACGCGCGAGCGTAACGTACGACCGCAAGGTTGCTCGGCGCGGCCACGTGGAAGGGTGGAGAGCGTGTGCGCCGCCGCGGCCTTCGCCGGCCGGCCAAAAGGGAGCAGAACTTTCCGCGAGCGAAAAAAATATTGCACCCGGAGGCAAGGATATGAAAAAAATTGCGGCTATGGTAGCTCGCGCACCCTATTGACCGGAAGCACTGTTGGGCCGCGTCAAGGGAGGCGAGCGAAAAAAAGGAGTAAATGGCACGGCGTAGGGCCGATATTAGAAGCAAATGAAGGGGAAAAAGGCGAAAAAAGCGGCCAATTGCACGGGAGTCGAGACAAACTATTACGGGGATTCTAAGGAGAATGGAAAAGGCAATAGACGAAGAGATAAAGAGCGACGCCGAGTGGAAGAAAGGGACAAAGTGAACTCGGAGGTCGAAGATTTCATAGGGATGCGAAATTAGAGAGAGGAAAGGGGAATGGAGCGCGCAAAATCGGGGGAAAAGAGGAAGAAGAAGACGCTGAATTACTTCGGGCGCTGGCTCGTGTAACGTGAGCGGGTTTCCATTAGGGCCTAATAAGCCGTATACGTTGTGCGCGCTATTCCCGAAAACCGCGCAAACCACCGTCGCCCTATCTCTCCACTCGGCGCAACCTTGGCAACTGCGCCTTTAACTGCTCCGTGTGACCTCGAGAAAGACGAGAGCTGAGCTAACATTGAAAAATGCTTGAATTTAGCAAGGGTACGCGTTGTTTCAGTAAATATTTTATTCACAGAATATTAATTAAAAACGTTAAAGAGCTTTTTACCAACGCACGCTGGTTACGTTTAGAAAGCAAATTAACAATGAAGTCTCTATTGCAGTCGTCGACAAAGGCTGTCCTGTAAAACAAATATACGTCGTTTTGAGAGTGACTACGTAATTATTATGTAAATGTATTCATTATTCTGCGAGTGTATTAAAGAAAAAGTAATTACGAAGATAAGGGGAGAATGATACCGTCAAAAGTTAAAGTCAGAACAAGAGACAGGAAGAGAGAATCTTTTTGACAGGACATTCGAGCGGCTGCACCTGCTAGGGTTCTCCGGCCTCGAACCGTGGGACTCCAAATGCGATGTAATTCATGCCTGCGCGTATGCGCGGCGGCATCATGTCTTAATCCCTTCTCTTTCTTTTAAGGACCGGCCTTTTTATCACTTTTTGGCAGGTGTTTCATACTTCTACCGAGAGCTGCTGCAGATGGCATTATGCTTACCTCCTGCATTAGGTGTAGCACTCTGTTTGATTAACGTATTCAATCCCTATTTTTACAACTATATTGATTTGTTAAATAATGAAGCACATTTCACTAAAATAACATCTGGTCAGCGATGTTTTCGCTTCCCTAGAAACGTTCTAATATTGCTACCAAAATAAACTTAGAATTTAATTAAAAATCTCCCTGATCCTTATATTTACGTTCTCCACGTGAGTAAATTAATCACAGATTGTGAAATCGACTTCTGCTTGCTAAATAAATACTTGTTCGCTTATCTCTACATTTTATATTGTCAATAGGAACTCGGAGATTATCTCTTGAAACAACTTTATACAAAAGCTCGCTTTTAAATATCTCATACGTGATGTGGACCACGCGGGGTAGAAATTCCATCGTGAGGTCAGAAGTGCGCGGCACCGAGGCACGTCTCGACTGCGCACAAGGGGAAGTCGAGAGACGCAACTCTCTCTTCCCTCTCTCTCTCTCTCTCTCTCTCTCTCTCTCTCTCTCTCGCCGGGGCAGTAGAAAGGAAGTCATAGTCGACGGTCTTACGGCGCGATACTTGGGAGATGGGATCGTCCTTATATACCTTCGAGCAACGAGTCCTCAAATCGATAAAAGCTTCCTCGTTTTATTTGCTTTTTTTGCTTTATCGCCCGTGAATGCTCGCGCGCAGTTGAGCTTCCGCACAGGTAAACCCGACGTCGGTACGGTAAGTTCGAGGTCGGAGTGTTTTCTTTCCTGATTGCGGTGCGTTATGTAGAAACAGTTTTACTGAATTTTCGGGATTAGACTTTCATAATTTCTTTTTACTGAGAAGCTTTTCAGTTATTACATATTTACGTATTATGTACTGTAATATTTGAGTTTTGAAACCACTATGCGTTATTATAATTTATAGTCGGATTAATTATCAGAATAAATAGAAGTGTATGAATTTTAGAATGGATGAATTATTTATTAATTATTATGTGTGTTTACCGGTAAATACTTTGGATTGATTAATCAATGCGACTAATAACTTTCTAAATCCATGGCATTAATAACTTAATTAGCCGTTAATGAATAAATAAGCAATTCAAATACATCTGAAATTTAATACCTTTCGTTACTGGTAACTTAATTACTGATTGTAATTCTACGAAAATTTTCTAACCCCGATAAAACATTTTTCGAATATTCAGTAAATGAGGGAATAATAATCCAGGGGGTAATCTCTCTTTTCAATTAGTACGCGAAACTGGTGGTTTTTAGTGATCCTCTTTCGCGAAGACCCCACCCGAACGTTAATCGCACCTAATCCTTTATGAGCAACGTGGCACTTCCTAATTTTCTCATACTCCAAAATCACCGTCGCCAGATTACGCTCGAGCAATAAAACACTTACTTAGCAACGGAGCCATGAAAATTAAACTCTCGATTAATCCTTATCTATCCCGTCCCGTCTAGAGGAATTTATTTAGATGACACAAAGCTCTCCCTTTTTTAAAAAAAACTTCTCAAATTTAATTTTTACCGCCTACAGTTACTGTACTCGAAATGTGCTGGTGCGCAATAAATTGCACGAGTGAAAAAACAGCGCGGCCATATCTTTTAATGATTGAAAAAGGTGCGACAGAACGGAGGCAGAAAGTAAAGGAGAAACGGCAAAATCCCGTGTTCCATGTATAATTAAGTCCTCTTTCGGGGGTCTTTGCTTTCCTAGGTCGAGCTCGGGGAGGAAACGGTCGTCGGGTCGCGTCACGAAACCCTCCAGCGGAACTCGCGGCTTGCTGGACATTCCGGCTGTAATTCCGGAAGTCGCCCGCGAATTATCACCCCTCGGAACTCCGCTCACCGTACCAACTCGCTCGCACCGTGCCACGTGAGCAAAGAAAAGTGATTAACCTTCGTAAAAGCTCGCCCTGGCCGCTCCACCCCCCGTTTAACTTTGTCTGAAAAATAAAAGCTTTGCTAGGTCTGCTGAATAGAATAATGGAATTTACTTTCAAAATATTCGTAGAGGTCCGCTTGCATCGGGCGTATGTTACCTTTATTAAATTAACAATCAGCATTCAATTGTAAAGTTCATTCGAGTTGAGTAACTAAAGTAGGTAAAGTAGAGTGTTGAGTAGTTTAAACGTAGGACCACTACAGTAGTGTTGTTTTATTTAATTTAGAATTTATTTTTGCTTAGAGGAATTTAAATAAATTTTTTCATCGAGTTTAATAAACGATTACTCAGAAAAAGAGATCTGCATATAATCAATATCTGCGAAGTGGTGAGTTAGAAATAGGAGTAAATATAGTCGGTTTAAATCATTCGCTCCACAGCGAAACACAAAGTTCGAGGACTTTCAAGAGTCCTGCACGAATGAGCTAAGCTCTCGAAAAGCCACTAGACTTTTCCATTATTAGATTTCCCCCGGTGAAGAGCAGACATCCGTTAGATTCAAGGAAATGCAAAATTTTCTTCTACAGTTTGAAATTCATGAATGTAATAATAGTAATTGCAATCATCGAGGAAAGCTGCAAATCTCGATGATAGTTTAATAAAAAAGTTCATTATATTTAAGAAATTACACGGTAGAATTTTTTAGCTAGAAATTATCTTTTATGCGTCTACTTTTTACAATACATAACAAATTTTGTCTATTTTATATTTTAAAAATTAGATAATGCTATTTTAGGTGCAAAGTTTCTTCAAGCTTAAACGGGGTAAAACTTTCCGAGCTTTTTTATAAACATTCTCTATTTTAAAAGGTAAAATAGCCCATTCTTTTACTTTCTTTTACATCCGGCGCGTATTTATTATAAGGATTAATAGCGAGCTTAAACGCCCGCTAAATATCCGGCCGTAAAAAATCCTAATTAATGCGGACCGTTCCCTCTTAATTTCTCATGCGCTCCGTCTCTCTCGACCGTCCCCTTTCTGTATCTCCCATTCGCCAGTCCTCGCGCTCGTGGCTCATATCGCGAGGCTCGCGCCTGCGCAATCGCCGCGCCGGCGATAAACCCAGCCAAATTAGGAAATCTCATTAGCGTTATCGCTCTCCCGGCCTCTCGCCATCTCCCTTCATATATACCGGCATCGAAGATGGTCACGGGTTCGCCTCTAATCCCCCCGATAATCGCGCGATTCAGTATAGAATGCGCGCGGTCAGTTTACCTCCAACAGCCCTTCCTCCAACTCACGGTTAGTCGGGTGGACCGAGCTGAGGATAATCAAGATTCTTGACTCGCCGTTGGAATTTCTTTCGCCAATCCAATCGATTGTCTTATTTTTCTATGTAAGAGCTTTCGGTTAATGTTTTTCTTTTAATAGTAAAAAGATTCAATTAAGCTCTAATGGATCGAAGTGGTTATTTCAGCTCATCAAAGTTTTTGTGCAGTGAAAATAGTATTTTTTTATTACAATTTTGGAATGATAAATAATGAAATTTTGAAATCAAGCTTCTCAAACGTAAAGTAAAGGTACTGGAGCACATCAAAATTCAAATTAATATTTAACGATTTGCGGTCAAAACTTTTAGCCATCTTCCAACAAATTTGTTAAAAAAATGCTTACTCGCTAGTAAAATACTTTAAAATAACTCCCGAATCTTCGCTTTGACTGACAGACGACTTTAATCCGCGCCTTAATCATTGTCAAAAACATTTTAGTTCGTTATCTGTCTTTTCTCTTTGCGTCGCATAAAAGAAAATAAAAAGTTTTTATTACAGCAGTATACAAAGTTCCTCGCGGAGTATGCATCACTGGATATTTCTCAAAATTTATTGCTTCATTAAAGAGTAAATCCATTCATACTTGATTTATTAGAACTGAGATTACAGTAGTAAAAGTCTGGAAATTTTAAATGGCGTTGAGTACCTGAGTTCATTTTTAAATTCCTAAAAACAGAAGCTTGTTTGCTTCTAATCGATTTAAATTAAATAATCAGTTACCAGCTAAAATATATAATTTAATTTGTAGATTTATTTTTACGAGTATATTTACGAGAGCATAAAAAGATAAAATAAAAATCTTTTAAGAATAAGTATACTTCATTCAACATCGGAAAATTTGAATACCCGTGTACGAGCATTACGCGGCACGTGTAAGCAATGACATCGCTTACGTTACGATCTTCGGAAGAAGTTCCAGCCGTGAAAGAAGGACGAGCGCGGGCGCATACCTCGGAGAAAACCGCGAAAGAGAGAAAAGGGGGAGATCGAAGGGGGAGGAGAGGGGTTGAGCTTCCGGGAGGAAGAAGCGGCTCCCTACATTTCTGCAATATTTATGGACTTGTACGAGTTTTATTCGGCTTCCTCCCGGGCGTCTTCTTATTTTTCTTGCGAGGCAAGGAGAAACAGCCGCGGGATCGCTGCGGCGGCGGTGGCGGCACGTTCGCTACATAACGCCCGCCTGGGCGCAAGGTCGCTCAAAAAGTTCGCCTGCTGATGTGCATTCTGAACTTTTCGCGGGTTTATTCTCCGCCTCTCGCTCTACCTTCCTACCTTCTCTCCCGGCCCTTTTTTTTTACGGCTCCGAAACCCACAGCGAAACTCGCCTCGTCTCGTTTTTCCTAAGTTTCGAGACTTGCGTTTTCTTGCTTTGAGAAAAAAGGCAGGCCGGCGCCCCCTTCGTTGCCGAGTGTACAGTTAAAGTTTAGTCGAGATAATTGTTATCGCGAGACGAGAAAAGTGGGAAAAATAGTAAGTCGGTTATACGGAGCTCATTTGAAACTTTCGCTCGGAGGAACAATGAGCTTTTATGCATTCTGTTCTAATGATACAAATTTGTTGCGCGGTAATTAAACTAAATTTTCATCTAAAATTCTTTGAAATTTATCCTGTCTGTGCACAAAGACAAGCATGCGCAACTTGGGTTATTGGGTTAATTAGATATTAGTAAATAATTTGCATTCTGTCTGTTACCTCAGCTTTAATGAAATATCCACTTTGAATAATTTGTAATATAGTTACATCAAAGGTGTGCGCTTTTTTATTAAATTCAGCTTGTTGGCTCCTAAATGAAAACCGCACGTAGTTTACAACTTACACGGTGGTTATCGAATATTAGTTTTCATATTTATTAACAAAATTATTATTAGTGCAGGTGCACATATTGCAGAATACAAAGAGAATAAATCTGATCCATTTTAATTTTTAATAAACAAGATATTAGACTAATACTAACTTGTTCAACTTAATACCAAATTTTTCACTGCATTTTATTTGAAAATAATTGCACATAATTAGCCATAAAAAATCATGAAAATATCAACCACACATGTTTCTCTTTGAATAGGTAATTATTAGCAATATAAACAAAGGTGCAATTATATATTTCATACTGATAAAGTCAATAAATAATTTACGCTCTATTACAAGAGCTCGTAATTCCCCATCTAAGTGCGCATAACAGCCGGGGCGTCGAGGCAAAGTGGAACAGAAGGACACGTTCGCGCTAATAAAGAGATATAAGAAGCGGAGGCATAAAAAGAGGCTCCGGGGGTCTCGTCCACTTTTACGCACGGCCGACCCCCATAAAATATCGCGGCGCGAGAGAAGGAGAGGATCGCCGGAGCGGCGGTAATTCGAGAGCGCGCGGGTGGACGGCGAAAAACAATCGAATCCCAGGGAATCGCGCGTGTGAGCGATTAAGGCCGAATGGCCCCGCGAGCGGGAGCGAGCGAGAGGGCCCGAGGAATTGTCGTCGCGGGTGAAGAAGTGGCGCCGATAAATTCCGAGCTTTTCGAACGAATCGGCCACGCCCGTTCTCCGTCGGCCGCTCTCTTTCCCTCTCTCTCGCTCGGGGAGGATTTTACGAGCGGGACGAAGATTGGTCGCCCGGCGGAAAAGCGAAAAAGAGGCAAACAGAGTGGCCCGCGGATTAATTGCCCGTTTTCAGCGGCCCGATGTGTGCCCACACATGCGCGAGGCCGCGACTCGCGCCGGGGGTTCTCTCTCCCTCGGCTCCGTGCACCACGCCTCTGCAAGTAATCCCCAAGCCCTCCTTCGCTGGGCTGCAGCGTGGAACCTGGCCCCTGGCGGTGTACCTCCGCGTTGCGACGTCAGCGAGCTCCGACCAGAGCCATTCTGACGTTTCGATTAAAATGAGATCGTTTAATGTCTAATGCGAAATTTAATTAGGTCCTTCGAAGTTCCCCATCGGTGTAGTTTTCTTTTTTCTTAAAAATTTTTAAAGTGACGTAATTTAATTAAAATTTGATTTACGATAATTGTCGGGAATTATGACGGTGGAAAACGCGTAAATGAATCTCGCTGATTTAATTACGTCATTCCGACCTCGTAAAATTAACTTCGCCAGACAAAATAAAAGGACGAAGCCGTGAAAAAGTAGCTTCTGAAAGTTGTGCGAGTGCCCACGGTACAGCGGGACCGGGCCCATCGCCACGTGCTGAGCAAGACCGATCAAACGGGTTAATCCCTTGTCGATGAAATAAGAAAAAGCGACATCATGCAACAGAGATAATGACGCGTACACTGCGGGCACCCCTTTAATTTAAATTTGCTGTGTACGCACAAGCCCAGCTCCGCGTGAGCGCATAGTAAACTTAAAAGATAGAAGCTTATTGCATATTCAGAGGAAAGATAAGAGGATGATGAAATTAAAGATAATAAAACTCCAAAATTATTGTAAACAGTATTTTTTTAACGGATACTTTCAGGAATTTTTATGAAAATAATTTTTTCTCCATTTTAGAAGATTTTCGCTTAATGTCAACTTTTTTTCTTCAACGAATACGGTTTTAAAATCATCGCGATTCTTGTAACGTAAAAATTTAAAGTAGTATCAAAATTTGATAAAAAGTTAAATCAATTACTCGCCAACTAAAAAAATATTCGCCGCAATGAAAAGAAAAAACTGACGAGGAGCGAGGAAAAAAATGAGTAAGTAAAAAGTCCGGTAAAAGCAGAGATAAGTGCAGCGGGACATAGAGACAAGAGCGTGGGCCGGACCGGCAGGTAAGACGCCTCCTCAGCTGGTTCCCTGCCTCTCGGCCGGTACCTGGACTCGCCGCCCGACGACATCCTCTCCTCCTCTCCCGTGGAGAAAGCTAGGAGCAAAAGCTGATTGTCTGGTTCCTCTCGCGACTCGTCTGCCCGGAGCGCGTCCGGCTCCTCCCTCCCCTCCGAGCCGCTGCAACTTTCGAGCCAACTGCATATTAACTGGCCCGCGAAATTTGTGCGCCCGCTCACTTGCGACTCGCTCGATGCCTTAAAAAAGAAGGAGAGAAAGAAAAATCATCGCTGATGAAAAAACGTCGAGTTTTACCAGTTCATTTGAATAAAATTATATTCCACGACTAAAAATAAAAGGGCCGCGCGTCTCTCCCCTCGAGACGCAGCTACACGTAGCTCATTACCGAACAACCCAATTACTTTTTAAAGAGCTCGCGGTGGAGGGATCGGAGCCCCGCGTTTAATTGCCCAGCTTATCCGCGAGGAGCGCTGCCCTGGTTATCGTCCGCAGTCGCCTCGAAGCTTGTACACACCCGCGGGGAAATAAAAGTGCGCCGGCGAAGTATATCAGGAGGCGAGCGATTAAAAGTTGGCGTAAAAAAAGGGGGGAGCGGTCGAGCTGCGGAACTAGCCGGTACCAGCAATAAAGCTTTAGAATCCCCAGCGATCGTTAATAGCTTCGGTGCGCGTGGCTGCAAAAAAGAGGACACGCGCAAGAAGGAGCAGGAAGCGGTGGCCGAGTCGGCGGTTCGTTCGCTCGTAAAACTTTCGGGGAAGAAAAGTGCGCGGGGGCCTCGCGTCCCCGGCCTTTTTTTCTGCGGCGCCGCGGCCTTTAATCCGGGCGGTCGCGACTCGCACCTCGGTGCAGTCGATCGCCCCGGGGGCAGAGCTTCCGGTTAACGACTGCCGCGGCGAGTAGCGATGCCGAGGAGATCGATGACTCGCGAATGGCTTCTCTCTCTTTTTCTCCCTCTCTCGCTGGACTCTCATCTGAAATGGGACTCCTCGGACTTTAGGATTATGCCCCTTTTCTTCCTCCTTTCTTTTCAGCTCCTCTTATGGCTGCGCCGGCTGTAAGGCGACATATATCCCGGGTACGACTCGAGAATCCTTGTTTTATTCCCCCGCGCGGGGGCTTTTCTTATCTATTAATCTTTTTCGCAATCTGGATTACGACCGAATGTATTCCCCTAGCCTTCCATGATTTACTCATGTTAATTCTACTTGGCTCTTCAAGTATTCTTTTTGTAAATGTTTCCTTAAAAGGAAGCAAATCATTTTTTAATTTTAATAAAAATTCAAATTAACTGCATTCAAGAAGTATACAATAGACCAGTTATGTCATCATAAGGCCAAGATGTTGTTAACGATAAAGCGCGAATTGTTTATTAGAAATTTTTCATGTTTCTTTTTTAAGTATACTTAATACTTTATAAATAAAACATATCTAGTAGATCGATTTTATGAAAAAAATTATCGCTAATATTCTTAAATATGACAAACAATTAATTGTCTTGGATTTTATTCATAAAATCTTGGCTTTTACTTTTTTCCAAGAAATCAATAAAATCTTTTTCCATTATGTATCAAGTCATAAATTTATATTAATATTATTAAAATTTAAAGATTTATTTATAACATTAAAATTACTTTATCCCAATAATCTGTAAATAAATAACGATTAAGAAAGAGCATAAAAATTAATGTTTAACCATATAAACCGATAATGAAATTTTTATTACAGTTATATAGCAGTATTTTCCGTTCAATTCGTTTTGCAAAATATCTTTTTAAACTGTTTGATCGTCAACGGTAACGTCTGTAGGAGGTGATTGCAGTAAAATTACGATGACCGAGCTTACCGCCAACTATATATCCGTTTGTTTGCGCACTACGACGCGCTCGAAATGAGAAATGACAGATGCCGCGGATTCCCCAGGAGAATCGTTGGATTCTTACTTCTTTGCGCGAGTCGGCTTCTCAAGTTCGATGAAATTCTTCCCGTTTTTTCTTCCCCTTCTTCTCGGAAAGTAGAGCGTAAAGTACCTTTCAATTGAAAACTTTACCGAGGATATTCCGCGAAATACATTTTTCTTCTAAATTCAATTAAGTTAATAGTTTTAATTTACCGTCATCCCTTGTCCAATATACACTTTTATCTTTGCAATTGCAACAATTTTCTTTTTTGCATTTTCTAGCCAATTGACAAAATTATATTTTCTCCATTATTCAAAATTAGATTGATTTGCAATCTGAGATCAAATCTTTAGATGTAAATTCATCGTTTATCAAACCGCAGAGTTACTTTTTAAATAAACTTCACCTTGGTCGCGATTGTCCAGGTTTTCAGTGAAATTTCATTAGGGGAATTGAGGCATTTCCTCCTAAATCGATTTTGTTGTTAAAAAAAATTCCTGACAGCAGCCGCACAAACCTACAAAATTTAAAACTCGAAGCAATCGGCGTAAAACGCTCAGATACGCGGCAGCAACATCAAACGCAGTGGTACAAAGAAAAAAGCGCCCTCGAACGTCCGTCGACGTTCGTATCCGCCGAGGTCGATGCTGTAACGCCGCGTGCACCGCGCGCGTCTATAAGCCCGATAGCTGTATCATTTTACAGTTGAAAGTTGGGCGCGCGGGCACAGCTGCGCCCTCAAAGGCCGTGCCGCAAAATTGGCGGCGAGGCGCCGCGGAGACCGCAACGGCTCGGGGGGATGAACGCGACGATGAGCTATATATACGCGCGAGCACTGATGCGCGACGGCTCGTTACCACCCGCGAGAGCGGACTCGTAAAAAATTATAATGATAAATTATTGCGGTGGAGGGTGTCACTTCCGAGCGCGCGCTTTACGCTTGTATCAAATTAGGGGGATGAAATAGTAAAGAGAGTTTTCTACTTGAATTACTGCTCGTAAAAGCTTTTTTTGCAAAATCAAATTAGCCATAACTTCTTTTTTTTTCTTTTGCATTAACTGTGCAGGCTGATGAGGTGAATAACCGTTGTTTATGACTTTTGTTTGATGTTTTTTCTAGAAAATATGAGAAAAAAAGATTGTGACAAATAAATCATAGAATTAGGATATTGAATAGTTAAGTAAATCTGTCATAAATTTCAGTTTAATTAACTATTGAGTCATGAATCTTGAGTAATCAACCGTTTTCTATTAACTAATTTAGTAGAGATTAGAAAATAGTGCGGAGAAAGGTGGCACTATTTTCACGTTAGGACAGTTCAATGCGAGTTCATACATTTTACTAGTTATGTGACATTTTAAGATATTGTTCAATATTATTCGAGTTCTTCCCAAAACCGTAAAGTGCTTTTTTTATTTTTTAGAATTAAAATTGACTTTCTAACGTATTACAATGTAGTAAACATTTTTCAAGTAATTTGTCAGTTTAAGTTATTTTCACATAATTACTATGCAATTGAAAATATTTTTATTCGAACGAAAGTACTTATTGAGGAAACAATTATAAACATTCAAACACTCCAATCTGAGTGTAAATACGCATTAAATTAATGCGAATAAGTATTTCAGCGGATTTAATTGAAGCATAACATTCGAATAAAGTACTCCCCACGACGGGAGCAACTTTAAAACACGCGCAATTCCGCAGTTTCGTTAAAAAGCGTAAAATTGAAAAAGCCGCAGCAATTGAGAGGGGCGGTCGCTTTAAAATCACCCGGGGGTGAATTTACAAAAAGCAACCGCACTCGCGGATGGCTACATAATGAAAGTCAAAGAGCGCGCGCGCGGGAAAGCGAGAAAGTCGGTAGAAGACAGGTGGCGAGTTTGAACGTTAATATTGCAGCCGGGGTGGGTTTAGGCGCGGCCGCTCACGAGACCGGCCGTTTTCGGCATTGTACTTTCGGCGCACCTCGCACACAACGCCGCGTTGATCAAAGAGAGGGAGAGGGGTGTTCCTCACAAAGAGCCGCGGCCCGTTCGCCTCCGCACGCCTCGCATTAGCGAGAGCGCTAATGGAGGTGCGCGCGCGCATTCGCATGAGGATCCCGTTAATTTAGAATGGACCTGGCCCGGAGCTCCTCATCCGCCTCTTTATTTTCTCCTCTATTTCGCCTAAATATTTTTTTTAGTGTCTTTTGTTTCCACGTCGGGCTGGATAATTTTAGTTATAATTAATTGGTGATAATTATCTTACGAACTATTAGATTTCGTTTTGATTGAGTTTCGTTATTAGTAAAAGTAGCGGAATATTTAATTAAACTCCGAAAATTCATTGTCCGCTGTTGATGAGATTTCAATGGTAAAGCACTCCCGGAGTTTTTCGTTAATCGATCATTTTCCCGGCGAGTTCAATTTTAATCATCTCGATTGTGTCTAAAACTGACATATTTATGCGGGGCGATTCGTGAGTAAGTTATTATCGGTATTCCGGAAGAAGACCGCGCCAGTTAAAATTGAAAACCAGTATCGCTCGGCCAGCAGTGTCACGTCCGCGCTACTGCGTTCATCATAGGCGAAAAGCGCCTGATAATGATGCCGACTGATCCGTCCGCCCTCAATTATTCATTCACCTCGCGTGCGGCCTTTACGTAAAAATATGCCATTCTTGTTTATTTCAGTTCGGGTCCCCCTTTGTGTCGCTCTTAATCAGTTCTATTCATGAAAGCGAAATTCCCCACATTCGGGGTATTGTTTTTTAATCGATTCGCCAGAAAATGGAAATTGTTGGCAGGCTTCGAATTAATACTAATAAGATCGGCGACCTTTTTTACGGGAAAGGGAGCAATAAAAATTTAATTTGATGCATAAATTGTTAGTTACTTTCTTCGATAAATATGTTATAACATCTCGACTGGTGGGAAGTTAGCTTATAAAGTATACAGCTACCTGGTATACTTAAGGGAAAGCGGGGTATAGCGGGCCATGGCGCAATGTGAACTTTCGGGGCATAGTGGGCCACCCCAATAAATATCTTGCATTTGGTGTGAAAAACATTTATTGACAAGTTTCATTCAAATTAAAGAATTTTGAAAGATTATCAAGAGGCGCGGTAGCGCCGCGATGGCAAGTATCATTATTACATTGCAATATTACTATATACAAAAATTATATATAATAATACTGCAATGTAATAATGACAATCTTTCAAAATGCTTTAATTTGAATGAAACTTGTAATTAAATGTTTTTCACACCAAATGTAACATATTTAATTGGGTGGCCCACTATGCCCCGAAGGTTCACATTGCCTCATGATCCGCTATGTCCCGCTTTCCCCTACATTGTATATCAGGTAGCTGTATCCTCCGACTATATTCCAGAAAACAAATTTTAGATTAAATTTTCTCGATAATCCGAATAATTAAAATTCTTCATTATATAAATAATTAAGTTTATAACGTTATTATTTTGTGTAATATACATAAATGCAACAAGCTATCGAATTTTACGTTTTAATTAACATGCAATTTTGAAGCTTAGAATTTTGCCTCGTCCCCTTTTCGTCCTTATTTACTAACTTATTATGTTTTAATAAAAACTTTGAAAAGAACTAAGTGCATTGTTCATAATTGTAATCAAGGCATGTTTGATCGTTAACTAGTATACTAAACGACTTTTTTGATATAGAGGAGAAGAATTGAGAAATAACAGTAAATTTTATTATAACAAAACAGGTTACCGCAATTTATACAGTAACCTACCAAAGTTTCGAATAAAGAATAAAAAACGCAAACAAAAAATAGCGAACTAAAACTATGCAGTCAACGTATTTACCATAATCTTTTTGGGGTAATTTGTAAAGGTCTACCCTTGCACGCAAATTAGAACATTAAAAATGAAGCATCAATAACGCAAAGGCATAGGTCGAGAGCGCGGATGCCGGTTATTAGTACACGGGTTACGCGCGCAATAGACGAGGCCGTCGGCTCGATCCCCGGGGGGAATTCGGGGGAGGCGTCGCTGTGTGTGCACGCACGCGGGGGGTATATACGGCCGCTCGTTAGGCCGGCGCTGGCGCACCTACGGCGCACGCGGGCCGACGCGAAGGTGGCGGCGGTCCATCGCGCGCCTAGCGTATATACCTGGCGGCCGGGCGCTCATCGCGTAATAATCGCGATTACCGCGGATAAGCCGGCCTATGAATAGTTATCAGCCGGGACCCGGATGTATGCTAAATAGGGACGGGGCGAATTCGCCGTCTGCAGTATGCTGATTTCCCGAATGTCTGCGGCGACCGGCGTATTACTCCGAGGCTCTTTCGCGAGTCGCGGCCTCGTTTGCATATGCGCCGCCGGAAGTGCGAGGGCCGCGCCTTTGTTGATGGACCGGGGGGCGGGCGGGTCGCCGGCGAAAATGGAATAAATTTAAATCGACGCGCGAGCGCTTGATTATTTTTCTCGCCTCCTTGCCGCGTACCCTCCCACCTCGCGACGCTTTGAATGAGAAATTGGACGGGGGCGTGAGGCAAGGAGCTGCGACGGATCGCTCACTGCCGGGGAGAAGCGACGGGAAGAAATCGTCCCTGAATTCGCAGAGGATGGAGCCGCGTTCCTCGACCTGCCGAACTTATTGATGGCTTCAATCAGAGCCTCGTCCGTACAACAATAGGGAGGTTTCAATCTCTGCTCAATATATGAGGAATTCTACAAAAAAAAAATCCCATTAGCGGGTTTAAAAATTAAAGGAAAAAAATGTATGAGTTCATTTACTTTCGAAGTTTTTTCTT
>JAXIUT010000021.1:13431157-13466161 GCA_035586675.1 Eurytoma californica
CCATTCAAATTTTATTATAAAAATATCAAGATTATGATTACGACAAATTTTACTGTAAAAATAGTAACTTTTCCAAGTACCTTAAATACTTTATACTAAATACCTATTCTTGTTTATTTTTCTATGACAAAAGTGTAAAACTTTGCATTAAATTGGAAGACTAGAAAATACATTGCAATTTACTCCACAACCAGTGAATATTATTCAAAATCTACAGCACCTCTGCATCAGTCTCCATATTTGTAACTCTGGACAAATGACGAAGCGAAAGATTTCGAGTCCGCTCGCTCGTAACAGAGGCGTCAGCGAGCATCGTCGCTCGGGCCCCGATAAAAAGCTCGGCGTCGAGGCTGCAGCCGCAGGCGACGGCCGATAACGCGCGACGGCAATGACGTCGTCGCGCGCATTAGTGGCGCCGCTTGTATGCGCGCGCGCACACACATCACGCGCCAAACCGCGGCTAGCGAACTAAGCCATTATCCGACGAACTTCAAACGAGGTCCTCGACCCCGGCGGTTCACGGCCGCATGCGCCGCCGCGAGGAAACAAGTGCAGCTACGCGCGCGGCCTTTAACTTCGGCGCAGCTATCTCCCCGCGGCCCGCCGGCTCGAAATAAAAGTGCCACCGCAAAGCGAGGAGCCTCGAGTCTACCCACCGCCGCCTAGTGCAATGACTTAAAATTGCATCTGCGTTGCTAATTCGGAGTTCCTTCAAAGAGCCACGTTTTTCTCCCGAGACTGCACTTTGAAAGCGGGTTAGAGCGAACTTCGCTTAAGACGATTAATTCAACTTTAGCATTGTTTCGTCACTTATTTTGTGCCAATTATTGCAGTGGTAGTCCGAAGTGTACGACTATCAATGAATGTCAAGCGCGTGACGTGATTTTCAGTATTTATTATGTAAAATTCGCGATAATTTAATCTTTTCGAATTATCGTGTCACACCGTAGGCTTCACTTTTGAACGTAATTCGATTAAGCAATTAAAGCATTGAGTGGCCTACATCAAATAAAAAAAATAATTAACCCAATAAAGAGCTTATCTGATAAAAAGCGCACTGACAGCCGCACTGGAAGTACAATGCATATTGATCCGTAAAAAAATATCAATCAAGAGAGTCCCGTTTAGCGCAATAACGACCTCGCCATCTCCGAGGGATTAATAAACATTTACGAAGCTCGCGAGCATACATCAGACGGTCACTGGAACGAAATCGCCCGGCGCACCTCTAATTTCCTCGCTAATTCCACCTCTATCGCTTAATCATCCCGCGCCACCCAGCGCTTCCTCCTCCGGGCCGTGTTCATAAACTTTCTCGCGGAGTTCGCGACGCATCCTCCGGGCGCTATCCACGCACGCGTCCTCCCCCGTTAGAACAATGGGCGCATTCAGCGCGCCAGGCCGAATTGATATATCGCCGGCCGTTAGTCGGCCCTCCCTCCCTTTGTGTCCCACCCCCGGGCCGCTTCGGCCCGCGGTTTATGGTGCTGGACGCGTCTTGCGGCCGCGAGCAAGACGCATGGTCCGGGATCAAACGCTCGCATGAGTTATTTCGCGCTCAGCCGGGCTTCCGTATCTCCCGCGGCAAATCCACGGCGGCCGGCCTATCGAGGGTCGCACGATGGACCGTGCAATTTTGCATCCGCGGAAAGAGGGACAGATAAATTTACGAGCGGCCCGGATAGCCGCTGATTTATTTTTACCGCTGCCTGGTAGTAGTGGCCCCTTTTTCCGAATAGGGGAGGGGCGAGGGGGGAGAGCGACGATGTCCATCGATGGACTATTGATTCTCCTCGGACGCTGACTTCGCGAGACGTGCGATGGCTCGGGCCACTTACACATCTATTCTGCTTTCATTGGAGGTCTCGGGGATCAACTTCGGAGATGCCCTGGGGAGGGAATTTATGATCGGAATTGAATTTAGTCCAAGCGATTTTTCTCGTTGCTGAGCCTATTGCGATCATTGTATTCGGTTGGGATGCGCTTTCGGTTTAGGTAATTTGTGCAAGCGCAGCATCGATAGATACCCATCTATAACACGAATATTCGAGGAAATTTTTCGTGCAATTATTTTTTTGTAGTCGTGCACTTTTTTTTTATTTACGATATCACGTTATTGAAAATATTCATAATAGGCGCCAATCAGTTCATGGCATTATAACGAGCTTGCGTCGGAATGCACTTTTAAAACATCCCTCGGAAAACAGCGTTAAAATCCCGGACGAGCGAGCGAGCAACGGCGCGGCTTCATCATTTCACCCAATTTAACAGAGTGCGCTAAGGTTTTTCGCTCGCTCGTAAATAACGTATCCGACAATCCGTTTTTCCGCGTGCCGAGAATTAATTTTCAAAGTTCCATTGGTTACACGAACATTATGCCCCCCCAAAAGAGGGGGACGAATTCACGGCTGATCTATAATCGCGGCCTCGGCCGGGGCTTAATTCTTTTATCGGCTAAACGAGCCGGCGCGTCAAAATTGCATTTGCCCCGGCGCCCCGAAAAGCGATGATCGCGAAGCGCGTCGAAATTCCGCCGTCGACTCAATAAAATCTATTTTTCAGCGGGGGACTCCGGGCGGTATTGCCGCGCACGCACCGCGCGCGCATTTAAATTGCCGAGCTGCTACACTCGACGCGGGCTTGTCGCGCGCAGCGCCAGCAGTCGCTACACGCGAATCTCGGGGGGATACATGTTGTACACACACGAGGATCGTTTCTGGGGGCACGTGACGCGAATTCTCCTCCCGCCCCCCTTTGCCGCGCGAAATTCAAAACGCACGTATAGGTCGTTCGACTGCTGCGCACACACGCGTGTACCAACACGTCGGGTGCAATAGGCACCTCCGCGGAGAGGGGGCCGGCGGGTGGGTCTCGGATGTCCGAGAGACTTACCCTCGTCTCGACGGAGTGGAAAGTTCGCCGGGAGTGGGGGAGGAAAAAAGGAGGCGGCGAGGCGAGAGTAATCAGAGAGGAGATGCACCGGTGATTAATGATGCATTACGGCATCCGTCCGCTGCTCGGTCCGCGGCGCAATTGGAGAAACATGAAGCGAGCGGGCGGTCGCGAAAAAGTTCCTCGCGATAAATCACCGCGGCCGTAATCGCCGAAATTCCACTTAGCGCACTTGTTTATTTCGAGAGAGTGCTCCAAGTTTCGCGATGCGTTACTCCGAGGCGAGGCGGGAAAGTTGGGGCGCGCGGCGGAGAGAATAGCCGGAGGTGCGCGCGCGGAAGGGGCGAAGGAGAGAATGGCGGACAGACGCCAGGCGCTTGCACGTAACGCACACGTGAATGGAATACCGGATTTCAGCTGAATATGACAGCCCGAGGGAGGGCGGGGAGGGAAGAAGAGAGAGAGGCTTAACGCAGTCCCATCTCGTCCGCCTGGTGTCGCGCGTCTGTGACAAGATTTCAGAGCGATCGCGCCGGGCTAGACCGGCTCTTTCTCCTTTCTCTATCTTCTCTCTGGTCTGCGTGTCTCTCTGGGGCTCCGCTATTTTTCTTCGACGGCACCGTGCCACTACCCCCCGGTAAGCAAAAGTGTACCGAGGCAAGCTGCTGCCGCTGCTTTTTTTTATCAAGAGAAGTCTATGATGGCACGTGTTGCCTCTTTCGAAGCTCTCGACAGCTATACTGACTTTTTCTTCGTACTTTGAAAACTAAGCGACGCTTTCTTCATCATTTCCCCCGCGGAAGTGGGCCACGTTTCTTCGTCAGCGAATGACTTTTTCATGAAGGAACTTTCATTATGTGCGTAACTTTTCAGCATTGGCCGTCGTAAAGAAACTTTTACCCTGCTTTTATTTATCGTCGCCGAGGATATATTCATGGCACTTCGCATTATTTCATTGTTCACTTTATTCGCTTTTCTTAGTCCGCTCGAACTTATAAAGCATTCAGTTAATCGATTGTTGCATCCCGATTGTCAAGAAGAAGTTTCGAATATAAGAGACACTACTTTATATTGCACGCATTCTCATTTATCATTTACAAATCAAGTACACTTAGAATGAAACTTTTAATAGTATTACAAATTTCTTTAATTTTCAACTGAAAATAATACAATTTATTCGCTGATCATTGCGATGTGAAGTATAAAATACACCTAATTATGTTTGTTAATGATACTATAGTTCTTAAAATAAACGACTTCATGTTATTAAAATATTTGATTTAATATTCTTATATAGACTGCCTTTCCTACAGACTGCAAATAAGCTATGTGATTTATTCCTGAACTGTAGCTAAAAGTGACTTATGCATTTTTTATCCAAAATTATAATGTTATTTAAACCAGTTACTTTTACGCAACTAAGCAAATTTTTAGCCAAGAGTTCATAAATACCTTAATCAATTTAAAAGATGATGAATACAATAAGTCTGAGAAGTGAAAAATTGAATATAATATATATAGTGGCGGGGTCGTAAATTTGGAGCATTAAACCAGAATTAGACAAGCTGCATAATGTACGAGCGACAGGATGGATACGATTTTGAAGCATGGGGGATTGATAGGAGGCTCTCCTCGATAACGGAAGCGCTTACGAGGCGAAAGCCCCGAGGAGCGCCCATGCGGACCAAAGAATAAATCTAAAGCCAGGACTGATCTTTTTCGGACGACGAGAACAAGAGAGAAAGGGAGAAAGAGAGTGAGAGATACACGTGGCTTTTGGATAAGGGGGGGGAGGGGATATGGGAGGCTTGAAAGGCGCCTCAAGAGCGGCCGGAAAAACTTTGCTTTGAATGGATTACGCTGGGAAACTCATTTTTCCTTCTACCGATTCGCAAATCTGCCGTCTTCGACAAGGGATTTTTTTTATTTTCAAGGATTCCAATTCCATCTTTTTGTTCGTGTACAAAATTTTTCTTACAATTTTGATTGAGTATTACTTTTAATGCCTCGACTAATTTTATTCTTACTTTGAAGAAATCAATCAATTTTATTTTAGTACTTCTTGTAATTTGTCTTCTTAAGATCTAATCAAAATTTAACAGCTCTGCCCACAATGCCGAGATATTTTGTTGAAAATACTTGTGTTTCCTATTTAACGAAAGCACAGGGGGTTTAATGTTATGAATTTTGCCTGTTGAATACTTTTAAAGATTTCTATCTCCTATAATAAATTCAATACCTTGGTCTTGTGATTTGAATCAATCTTTCTTTACAAGAGCTCTATACTATTTTATAGCAAACTATATTTTAAAAATTTGACGATTAATTTTGATCTTTTCTATTTTTCAGGTAAGTACAGCTTCCTCAGTGCGAATACTAACACCGCGATTACAGTAAGTAACATTGTCAAGATTTACCATTGGAGACTTTATCAGACTAACTTTGGCGCATTACCCATCGATATGAGAATTTACGAGCAATCGATATTCCTGAATATATGCCCACGAGTACATCAACAGCTTAAAGAAAAGCAGACCCCGTCAGCCTTAGGCGACGCCACCCACCCCCCATTTATTTCCAAAACGTCGTTATCACGTTATTTTTCTCTCCGTGCCGCCGGCAAAAAGGCGCGAGCACGTCGCGGTGGTAATCCGCACTCGGAGCGATATATCCCGAAGCGGTGCATCGGACGCCTCGGCAGCCGGTGGCGTATACCATTAAGCCGGTTGCAGGCTCTCCTGCCAGCAGGAGGCGACGGCATTAAACGCGCGCACGGCCCGTCATAAGTCGACGATATAAAGCTAAGCCAGCAGAAAAAACAAGAGCGAGCGAGAAGAAGGAAGTGCGAGAGCGGCCGGTGCGATCCGTAATCTCCCTCCTCTGCGGCTCGCGAGTCCCCCGGGAGGGAGCTCGACAAGCTTTCCTCGTCCGGCGCCGAATAACCGTTATATTCCTCGGCCCTATAAATGCTCTATTTTCCGGGCACTGCCTTACACGCGCGTCCATATTTCAGCCGATAAAGGGTAATATAGTGGATTCTCGGGGCGGCCGGGGGAGGAGCTCCGCTGGCGCGCACACAGCTCAGCGACACGCTCACACGAGGACGCGGCCCGGGGCTACTCCACTTCTTCCTCGGCCGCCTCCTTTCTCGCCGATGTATATAGTCCACTTAGAGCGAGCCGGCTTTCGCGCCGGGGGGAGAGAGCGAGAGGCAGGTTGCATTTCGTTGTCCGGCGCTGCATCCCGTGCTATCGGCCCGTGGGCGCGAGGGGACGCTCGATGCCCCCTCCCTCCCACCTGCCTTCCAGGCTCGCGAATTGATGGGAAATAGCCACGTGTGGCTCCGGGCTAACTGTTACGTACAGTCGGCTCTCTTGCACTTTTAAGGATTGATGCGGCGCGCGAGAGTGAATTCGGAAATTTATTCCTCCAGCCCAGAATGGGCTGTCGCGTCGCCCCGGAAGATTTACGGCTTTCTAATGTTTCCGAGAATAAATTTCGAAACACTTTATGCCCCATTCAATTCTTCGCCAAAGTGCACCAGCCCTCCCCCCGGCCACGATTATATTGCAGATTCACGATTCTCTAGATTTTCCAGGTGGCCGGGCGTTCGTTTTGTGAGCGATGACGTTGCCGCGGAGTAGGGGCATCCGCAGCATTAGCGCATCGCGATAACTGCGCGGAATAAAGTTTCGGTTACAGGGGAGCCGACAAAGGGAAACCGTATGAAATTTCAAAATCTATCGGGCTAAAGTAAATTAATATTTTCAATCTCATTGAAAGCGGCGCATAAAGCGATATCCGCCGTTTCCCACGCCAACCCGCTGCAACGGAAGGAGAAATGAAAAGGGAGAAAAAACGTCCGAGTCAAAAACGTCAATTTAATTAACTCGATCGCAATCTCCGTCAAAGGAAGTTTCTTCAAAATAGCTCGAGTTCCCTTCAGCGACTGTCCGCTCCCACAAAGGAGTAGCGATTTCGCGTATTACAAGGGCTTTATCCCCGGAGTGGAGGCTCGCGCACACAGACAGAGGCCGGCGGCGCCGAGCGAGAAGTCGGCGCGCGACAGTAGTGGCCCGCTAAATCGCGACTCGATCTTTTGAAGCTTTTTACCGGGGCCACTAGTCCCGGCGCGGCGGCGCCGTCGACTTTCTTTCTCCGCCGGGCGTTCGGAAAGGAGGCCGCCGGCGCGTTTTGCATAGAATAGAAGCTGCGCTGCGCGAGCGCATTGTGTCGTCTAGAGACGCGCGCGAGAGGATAGAGCGAAAAAGGACGAGTGACGCCAGAGAGAGAGACTCGCTGCCATTGTCTGCGCTTTCCTCGGATAATTGCGAATTCAAGAGGGCCCCAAAGTACTGACGCGCCCTGAGAAATTTATGTCTACGCAAGGAGAGAAGCCCGCGCGGGGGTACTGCAGCGGAGGAGGCAAGAAGAGAGAGGAATAGGGGAACTTCTCCCGGGAGCGACCTTCTTTTTGCCCGTCGTTCGGTTTTGGTCGGCGCTCGAGCTATGTCCTTGAAGGGATTCCCGCGTGCGCCCCGAGAAATTTATGTAGAAACTTCGGCGCGAGCGCAACGAAAAAAAAAAAGAGGTTTCCCCTTTTTTCCTGCCTCGGCTAGGGCCCGCGCCGTGTATAGTTTAAGCGCGGCGTAAAACTCGAAGGAGCAGGTACGGAGGCGGCGGCGCTCGTTCCGGAATTTCATTCGCGGAAATAAAGCCACTCGGAGCTTTTTTCCGGCAGGCTGGTGCAACGGACGCGACGCGGCGCGAGTTTTCGGAGCGTCGAACGTCGGATCTCATTGTTACGCGGCGAAGTATATTCCCGAACGTAAATTGTTGTAAAGGAGTTTCCGAAGTGGCGAGAAGGACGGGGGGAGGGGGCATAATAAAGAGACGCTCGCGCGCGAGAGCTGCCGCGGCGGCGAGGAAATTCGATTTCCCTTCGGGACGTATTGGGCACTCTTTGTTCTGGCCCATTGTTCCCCGGCGCCGAAAGTGGAGCACCGAGCGAACGCGAAAAAGTAAACACAATTCTTCGCCTTCTCCCTTATTTTCGCCCATTCTTTTCCAGCTACTTGCATTTCGCATGAGCTCCACAGCACGTTTTGTGTATTCGTCCGAGGTGCGCGAGGCTGCAACCCACCCGAGCGCTCCTGCTGAGATTTCGGTACGCGTTTGTCCTTACGCACTGAATCTTTTTTCAACCGCAGTCGCTTCAAATATTTTTCTTCAAATTTTAAAGAAAAATAAGGATTTTTTTCGCCTTTTTGAGAAATTTATGACGTAAAAGATATTTAAAAAATTTGTTTACGACTACACGTACAAATCTTGAAAGTCAGTATTGAATACGACTACGAATATTTCGATACCAGACGGTTACGATAAATATTACTAATAACTTGATTAGCGTATAATGAAATAACAACAAAATGCAATCATCAGCTTTGAGAGCCAAAAACTCACTTCACGACTTGTACTTTATTAAAAAGGTTTTTCCTTGCTTCAAGACAATAAATAGCCCAAAATTACGTATTCAACGCGCTAAGCCATTTAATAATACTGCCTAATTCGCTAATCACCATAATTTTCCAGCGCTCCCTAAAATTTCGCAAAAAGTCCAGTATGCTAATTTGCCAGAAGAAAAAGGGCTGCGCGTAAAAACTCGCCTCGGCTTCGGGAGCACGGAGCGGTTGTCTTTCTAGTCTTTGCATTTCATAAAATCCGCATCTGCATGACGGCGAGAAAGTCGAGACTCCGGCACCTTTGGCTGCAACGAAATTTCGTGGCGTACACCAAGTCCCAAGGACAATGTAGGCTCTCTCGCCTCCCACCTCGTCCCCTCTCTCTCTCTCTCCTTCTCTCCTGCCTCCATCTTCCTTTCGCCTGCGGTATAACCGCGGCGCAGGCCAAGCTCCTTCGGCGTACACGCATGCATGCACTCGCGCGCATGCGAGAGCCGTAAACTCGCTATTCCAGTATCGCATTCCTTGTACCATTTGGCTCTCGCGTTAAAAAAACAGCGTTAACCAGTGTAAGCACGGTGCTCCGTTGAGGCTTTCGGAGGATTTCCTTTAATATCCTTTTACACGCGACGCACGAATAAACACCAAGCTGCGGTGTTCGAGAGAGTGACATTTTTTTCTCTCTTTCGTTTCGATTTTTCTTTTTTCATTTTTTTTTCAACCTTTCCTTAGGAAGAAAAAGTTTGTTTTTATGCGTAACTTCTCGTTTTTATATGAGACCGTAAGGATGTAAAAGAAACGCGGTTCCTATATAAAGTCGTAGACTGAGAATGACTTGGCAGACCCTTAAATACGTCGTTTATCATGAAAAAGGTCGACGTCGATCCACTCGCAGTATAAGTCATTTTTATTGACATTTGCGTGTATTACGCAGATTTGAATAATTTTATTCTATCTATAGTATGACATTCACGAATGTTTTATAAACTTGATATAACTTGAAAAAATCCCGTTATATCCTAATAAAATTCGTTAGTAACTTATTCTACAGGAGTTTAACGAACTCCAAATATAAACCAATCAATGTCACAAATTTATTATAATAAAGAGCCCTCGGTAATATTAATAATTAATTAATTTGATACATATAACTATAAAAGTATTCATTATGGTTTCCTTATTATCAGCTATTTCATAAAATGAAAGCAGATATCAATGTATAAAATAATTTTCATTATTTCATAATAAAATAATTTCATAACGAATAACCATAATACTATTATTTTATTGTACGTTTTATTCTTTATTACAATTAATTAATAATTAGCCACTTTTCCATAACTTACTTATGTAATTTATCCTATTTTTAAAATGTATCATACCCCATTTTTTCCTCACAAAATTTCCCTTCATTTGAATTATGTTCCGATAGAAAAGAATCGGAAATTATTTCGACAGTAATTAATGCGAGCAATGATGATCGTCACTTAGATTTAATGTACGGTGATTGAGCGTATGCGCTAGATTTGCCAAGATCTCAATCCGCCGGTAAACAAAAGTTCTGCTGACAAAGGACGCTGGCGCGCGCTCGTTCACGCCCTTTGGTCGCGATATGGTCGGCACACAGCCGGTGCTCGCCGCCGGTGGGGGGCGAAAGAACGTAACTTCCGGTCGTGGGAAAGAGGTTAAAGGTCGATAACGAGCCCGGAGAAACTGGGGCAGGCGAGTGCTGCAAAAGCACCGATATATACCGCCGGCGGTGCTGTACATCGCGCTCCGATAAGCGGCAAATCGTGTGACGCCTTCGCGAGCGCAACGAAAAATTATTGACGGATACTGCACTGAATTAACCGCGGCGTATCGGTCCACCGGCACGCGAAATTACGGCCGCGTATTTGTGTATTTGCTGCCGCAAAATTCTTTTCGCGCGGGCATTTAGGCACTGAGTGGAATTTAATTACTGTAGGCTCAGACTGAAGTGTACGTTTTTCTACGAATGGAATTTCACGTAGGTACGGTGCAATTAAAGTGGCAATTAATATTAAATTAATTCATTTAATTATGTATGGAAATATTGTTATTTCATCACGAGATATTTTCGATATTATGCGCAAATTATATTTGATTTGATTACCACCCTGGTAGAAACGCTTAGCAGCGGTTAGCCAGCCGCTGGCGAATGTTACGTTTTTGGCGAGTTTTTAGCCAGCCGCTGCTAGCCACTGGGCAGTAGGCGAAAAATTTCTACCAGGGAATTTATAAACATTATATTAACTTCGAAGCAAGTGTATTAAAGTTTATTAAATTATTAGATCCGCAAAATTCATGGAACGAAAAATTATCGGTAAAGTTAGCGTTCGGAAAAAATCAATATAATTGCATTCGACTTCGCTGCAGCGACTCAAAATTTTCCATAAATTTGCGTCAAATTAATAATGGAGAGCTGATGAACAGAGTACTTAGTTTTTAATTATACTCCCGTTTCTCCGGCAACGGTAATTTTAAAAACTCGAAAAAAAAAATCCTCGGTGCGCTTTTAAAAGATTTTCAAGTCGAACTGAGCACTGTTTTAAAAATGTAACAGCAAAAAAACATAAAAACCCCGCCTCTGCAACTGCAGATAGCTTTTGCAGTGAGCGCGCGGACTAAAAGAATTAGCGGAGCGTAAAAAAAGCGTTGAAAATTGTAAGAAAAAGCGTGCAAAAAAATTGGAAGCTAGTCGTAAATGCATGGGATCGCCGCTTATGCAAATCGAATATTGCGAAACGCGATATTACATCATTCATGAGCGCGCGCGGCGAACGCACGGGCGATCTTCGAACGCATTAGCGCATATTTCCCTTTAAACAGATTTCCGCGCTCTCGGAAGGCAGAGTGGTCGGAGAGAAGATAGGGGAGACGAGGAGTGGCGCGGAAAAATGAGCATCAGCGACAACAAAACGCCCTCGGTCTCTTTGCCTCGGTCTTCTGCAGGAAAAGCGATGCGTTTTTCCTCTCGCGGGGGGGCGACGCGCCATTATCAATTCATTCTCTCGGAGGTGCATTCCTCCTCGACGGCCTCTGCATAAACACGCCTTTTTCTCTCTCGGCAACCGAGTGCGCGTGCACAGCGCTGCGAGATTTTTCACAAAGAAACTCGACTTCTCATCCCCGCCCACTCTTTCCGATAATAAAGAAGTTCGCGAGCAGGAGGAATTAATTGAGCGGAGCCGATTGTCCGAGGAGGGGCTTCACCATTAGTTAGCGTTTTTTTCCGAAGGGAGAGATGAGTAAGAAAGTAGAGCGCAGATACTCGCTTTCGTCGATGTATCCTTTGGAGAAAGGAGCGGATCTTCTAGCAGTGGCTAGCTTCTAATTTCGCGGATCGGAGAGTCTCGGTGGTTCAGCTTTTCCGGATTCTTTTGCTGGGTTTCACTTTATTTTCACGTGCCATACTTTTTCTTCATATTCGGCGATATCGTGCCATTAGCTGATTGAAACGCGAACGAGATTTTCAGAGACGTGGAAAATTAAGATGAAATACTAATTAAGCTGAAATTCATCCCCGTGTCGTTGCTATTAAATACGAGAACTTCTTCCCGAGCCTCAAAGGAAAATCGCAATACTAAATTTTTTCGAAGAAGATTGAAGTATGCTGACTCAATTTTTCTCTTTTTTGTTTTACAGCCTTTGTAAGTAGTTAACGAAATTGTATTATCCTTGATTAGTTACGAAAGACATACTTAGCAAAAAATATTTTTACTTAAACGAAACGACTTTTCTTGATTTTGATGAATTTCATGAAAAAATGGTTTCTTTTTATAAGGATGAAGGCTAAAACTAATAAAGGAAACAATTTCGGTGAGATAATTAATCCTTCATACATTCTAAAAAAAGAAATCAGTTAATTCCTAATTTTTCTTTTAGAATTGTGCATTAGAGATATAGGTTCTAAAAATGGATTTGCCTAAAAATGAAACTTGAAACTCGACGGTTTCTTGATGGTTTAATTGCAATTATCGGTATTAGCGATGACTGAATTCGAGGGAATCTATAATGAGCATTGAAAAAAGCTTTTTTTGTCGATGAAATATCTAGCGTAAGAATCAGACTACTAATAAACTCAAAATACGATAAATTATAATCATGAAATGTAGAAAGAACACATCAGAACGACTTCTTGAGTGCATTTCGCCTTTTACAATTTCAACAAGAATAAAATTACAATGACCGGATAAAGTAAGTTTCTCATTACTCTTTTAAACTGAAACGCCTTACGGAAGTATAAAACATTAGCATTTCTTTGACGGTTAGTAAAAATATTTATCTGCCGAGTCGGAAAGAAAATGGGACAAAGCTTCCTATTGCATTACTCGCACCGCTGGGCCGTTGAATAATCAAAAAACGCCGTCTTTGAGCCCGCGAGCAGGGGAATATAGACACCGGGACGGGCGCCGCTTCTCTTTCCACGGCGTTCCCTGTAGGTGCTCCCCGCACTACCTCCGAGTGTATAATGCTCGCGTCGCCGGAGAGAAATACGATCCTGGGCTACGTCCGCATTTCGTAAGTGAAGCTCCGCGTCTATCCGACGGTGAGCCGGGCTGCACAGCGTGATTAATAAAAAAGTCGAGGCGTAAGAAGCACGACGGCGTCGAGGCGCGACTGTGCATATGCGCGCGCTGCATAGGAAACGGGCGTGGCCGCGAAACTTTTTCCTCTCTCGAGCTCAGCCTTTTTTCTCTGCGTTCAACTTCCTCCCTCCTCCGGGCCACCTTCGCTTCTCTTCTCTCTTCTTTTGTACTTTCTAACTTTGGCGCTCAAAAATGGCGCGCCGGGGAAACTTGTTACTCAATTTTCAAAGGGACTCTGTCCCCCTTGCGGGCTAAAAACTACACTTGCGAAACTATTTGTATTATTAGGGTATCACTGTGCAACGGCCGCTCGCCGTTGTATTTTCGTGCATCTCTTCGAATTTCACTTTATTTTACCTTTCACTAAAAATACGTTCGATGCGGATAAATTACATCATCTATTGCGATTTCGCAAACTGATGCTGTAGCGGAAAATTTAAATCGGGATGCCACGAGTGTGTAATTTTAGAAAAGCAAACCTTACGTAATTAAAAGAAATTGAACTTTAATCTGTTATATTTAGAAAGCAAAAAAGATTAACCATCGCTTTCCAATTTAAATTGATAGCGTGGGAAAATAGCACAGAAAATTTATAAAGTTTTCCAGTTAAAAATATTGCCGAGCACGATCGCGGACACTGTATCGGAAAAGCTCGCTCGCGGCGGACTCGCTAGGAAAGCCGCGGGCCGCTGGTCTATGTGGAGCCTAGGCGGCCGGACGGTGAGAAACTCGGTGGTGGGGGGCACTGCGCCGCTTCTTAAAGCCTTCGCGATTTTTTCAAAAACCCCGGTTTTCCCCCCACGCCCCGGCGGAAAGCGTCGCGCCGCCGTCGCCGCCGCTGCCCTCCCCACCACCGGTCGCCCGCTCGCAGCTCTTTATTTCTCCCGCTGCGTCCGTGGCGTGCACGCGCTGCTGCCCACTCGGTTCCTCTCTTCTTCTTCTTCTTCTGCTGCTGCTTCCTCCTCCTCTCCGCCTGCATTTTCTCCGAGGGCAGGATCCGCTCGTCCCTCCGTCTTTGTTGGCCGCGTTGCGTGCGTCAGAGAGAATGACTGCCGTTGCATTTCGAGCCGTTGCACCGCACTGCCTGCGCATGCATTTTAGACGTCGAGTGACTTTCGCGCGACGTCCCAGTCGTCGGAGTTTATTAATCTTTGAGTCGTTCCCGAGGATGTCCCACTTTTCTTAGCCTTTTTTTTAAAAGCATTTTGGCCCTGAATGGGAAGTGCATTGGAAATTCGATAATTAAATGGTTCGAATCGACTTTTGAATGCTCAATTGGAGAGAATTTTTTGTGTACGATCAATTATTAGAGAGAGAAGGAGTCGTTGAATCAGAGATTGATTTTTCACTCGAATAAAGTGACAATTGACCTCAATACGAGTCATATTTTTTCTGCGTTCAAAGATACATTTGATTATTGTTTAAAAATTAATTTGACATTTAATTCTTTCACTGGATTATAAATAAATTTTATTTCAATAAAAAAGATATTTATTCAATTTGACGACGAAATCAATACCGATAATTTTATTAACATACGCTTTTGTACAAGCAGCGATCGTTGAATAATTGGACGAATCTAATAGATTCGTGTCTGACGAATGTCAGACTTTATCTACTTCGTCTATTCACCTCTAATCTGATCATAGATCACAGTATCGCTCGCTTCTCTTCTTTTATTTCAAATTCTTTATTTAAATTTTCTGCAATATTAATAATGAAACTTGCTGGTATTTTTATAAAACGAATTTCAATCTCCAATTAAAAATAATCCATAAAATAATTGAATTAATAGAGAAAACCGTAGATTCGCAGTGTTTCTGTGTTGAATAAATGTTTGAATAAATTTCACGAGTAAATGTGGATAGCTCTAAAACATTAAAAATGGTGCATTTTCATAAACAGAAAATGAAACACGACTCCCGGTAAAAGATTTCCTTGCATAATAGGAAACGAGTAACGCGATGCGTGCTGCTCCACTTAAAATACCCCTTTGGCTACGAAAATACAAGCTTTAATTTTTCATCAACGGCTCTAAAAATACTGTACGAAATTGGAAAAAAGTAACAGCGCGAAATCGTGGCTGTTAAGTGCCCCATCCAAAAGATAAAAAAAAATACTCATCTCCAGCGAGATCTCATCTAATAATGAAAGTTCGCCAATAATTCACCTGCGCCTGGTTAAAAAGAAGCGATAAAAAGGCACATAATAGTAGCATATATCGGGCGGAAGAGAGCGCGCGGGCTTTTAACTCGGTGCAATTTTTTGGCTGCAACGAGCTCGGGGCTCGACGGCCGCATAAGATACGATCTTGGCCGGGTGGCGAGGGGGCCGCGGGGCGAAGGGACAGGAGGGCGGCCAATGGTTTTAGGCTGTTTGCCGCGCGGCGAAGCCAGCGAGCGGGCCCGGCCATCCTCACTTTCGCATTGCTAGATTCAATTCATGCCAAGGCTGACTGGGTGCGTTGCCCTCTATTGCCCCTATGCCTGCTGCAGCAGCCTGCGCTCTCCTCCCGCCCCCTCCACCGTCCGGCCTCCTCCGCTCCTCGCTGATTCTTCATCTTCCCTCTCCCTCGCGCGTCTTCTTTCGCCGTTACGCGCCGGAGCGAGCTCTTTCTTAAGGGTGGATCACACTAAACTTTTTCGCTGATTCATCATCGCTCGTTCAATTCGTCGATTTCGCCACTTTTTCCCGCTTTAATTGTGCGCCGGGTAAAAGGGACAGCCAAAAAACAATTCTAATCACAATCACGCAATTGCTCAGCTAAATTTTGATAAATCGAAGGGACCTTTATTTCATCAAGCATCAAATAGTATACTACTTTGCACTGATTTTAATGTTTATGTACGTATATAGCATTATGGCTTTTGTCAAAATATAGGATATAAGGAAAAATAACTTATAAAAGTAACTTATAAAAATATTTACAATTTGAAAAAAAAGGGATACCCAAATTTAGCGCTTTTCCGTATTCGTTCGAAAGGAGCGTTCGTTCTCATTTTACTGTACTACCGTAAAAAGCTTTTAGAAAAGTCGGAATAATTTTCCGCAGTACAACGTGGCAAACAAGGAGTCGAGTGCCAAGAGCAGGCTAATAAAGTTGCTTAAAAGTGAGTGTAGTCCACCCTTAAATTCGCTCCTCTCTCGCCGAAGCGTCTCTCCTCCTCGCTCCCACTCCCGCGGCTTCTAAAACTCTCTCCGCGGGTTCCCGCAGGCTGTAGCTCTCTCGCGGCGCGGCGTCCCCCCTCCTGCCCTCCGCCGCCACGGCCGCCCCCTCCTCCGCCGAGTTGCAGTTGCAGCCGGCTCGCAATTGCCTTAGAGCCCGCGCGCGAGAGGGAGGGAGAGGCGGCCGTGTGCACGTACAGCGTGTGCCCAATTCCATCGGCGGTGCCGGCGCGTCGTCCCGAATTCGCGGATCGCGTTTCTTCGGGAGGAGGCGATTCGCTCGGCGCTCAGGCCGGCCGTTCGCTTTTCAATCGGCGCGCGGCCCCGCTGATTAGGGCGGCGAGAGCCTCCCGGGACCGGCTCGTAACGGTGCAACGCCGAAGCGAGCTCGCATTAAATAGCGCCGGCGAGCCGGCCGTAATGAATATTTATTGCGAGCTTTATGCAAGTCCGGCGCGCGGATAATGCGCCGCGCTCACCTCGTTCGCGAGAGCGCGAGCGGGAGATTGCGGCGGAGACACCGCTGCGCAGAGGAGAGCCGCGAGGCCCCCGGGGCTGGCTCGCGGGCTCACAATGCCGGGGCTGTGCGTCAAATTGGATTTTATTCTGCGCGCTTGCGTTTCTTTTCTCCGGCTGCTTGTTCGTTATAACTCGCTGTTTTTTCTCGCAAACATTTTTTACTCTCGCGCGAGAAATTTGCCGTCTTTGTTCGAGCCGAGCGGAGTTTCCCAACGAACATCGCACTGCATGTTTTCGTTGCAGACGTTATTCAAGTTTTTTACATTCGCTATAAAATAGCCGGGTTTTTAAAAAAGAATTACGGACTTTTCTTCGGCGTTTGCAAGATTTTCTGCACATTGCGGAACTTTGTTTATTTTCACTGTTTTTTAATATCATTGAAAACTTAGATGATTCATTACAATTAGAAGAGAATTACAAATCATAAAAGTATGAAATATTCCTCTAATTATAAATGTATAAAAATTAAAGTAAAGCATTTTGCATTAAGCTTTTATTAGCTTTACTAATAAATGTATCATGTACAATGTATTATGTATTAAACAATTGAAGTAAGTGAGTAAAAATAAAATTATTATCATAAAACTAAAGGAATCTCTTCAAATTCTTAAAATTTAAAATGTCAAGACTGTTTATTAATGGCGGGTAATGGCGTGCGCGATAGTTTAGAGTGCAAATATTGTTTTTAGAATTTCGCAGATGTTGGGACACAGATTAATGGCTTCAGTTCTCACTTGACTTTGAATGACGGAGCTTGAAAATTTCATTTTCCGCCGCGAGCGCGAGTGAAATCTATTATAATAAACAATGTTCCTTGAAAATGTCATCTATCAGAGCCACTTTCGGAGCGCACAATAAAAAAGTAAAAATGGCTCCAGCTGCACCTGGAAAGTGTAAAATTTTATCGATACTATCCCTTAAAAATTTCATTTCTCATACCGAACGAAACGAGCTTCCAATTCTTATAATTTTCAGAATATCATCTGTTAAAGGCCATATTTGCGTCAATTATTTGAAAAGGAATTTTAAATAAAGCAGAAGCTTCATTTTAAATATATCAAAAGATAAAGAAGCAGACATTGTACAATAATTTCTGATAATATTAAATTTTTATCTAATCAATCCATCATTATCCATTTGTTTTACAATCTTATGTAAAGACATTAATGAAAATTCAGACCCTCTTCCTACCCTCAAAATTTACCGAAGTCTATTCAAGGCATCTAATTTAGATAACCCTGAATTATTCCTACAAAATAAATTGATCGAACTTTAATTTTCCCGCTGAAAAATAATATCGCAGCGATATCGAAGAATGATATAAGAGTCCCCTTAATTGATAGTAATATTTTTCCGCCTCCGCGAAGGTAGGCCGGTGGGAGGAAGCGCTGCTCGATCGATCACGGCACCACGGCATAGTCCAGCGGTTTTTCTCGTTAATAAGAAAATTTTTCTCCCCGGCTTCTATCTCCCTCTTTCTTTCGATAATAAATCAACGACGACGCGGGCAGATCGGATTGCTCTCACGCCTGTCGGCGATGCGCTCGCCTTTACTCGCCTCAGGAACTTTTAGATCGAGTCAATCGTTCGAGAAATCTCAATGACCTGAAATCAGTCGCCGCGCCGGGTGGTAAGTATCGATGCGTGCATTCTTTTTTGCGCACTCGCCTTTTTATAATATCGAGCCGCCGTCGGGCTCTCGACTTTTATATTATTTTTAATTTTACGCTTGCTTATTACGGAGAGCAAAGGGTTCCCTTTATCCCGGCACGGCGAATGGGAACGCTAATTAATTTAAATACTTGCTCAGCACTAAAAAAATTAATTGGGAGAATGCTTTTCAGTCGTTGGAAAAAATTAAATTTTCCTACGTCGGTTGCAGCGAAATAAAAACAAGTAGCAGGGAAGATCTTTAATTTAAGTAAACACCGCTTGTATATCTTCGAGATCAAATAAATTGTGCAGTGATTGATATATGCAGCTCGTAAAGACTAATTCGATGTCAAAGTCCTTCTAAATTTCGATAAAAAAAAGTTTAGGCGTCCGGATATCGATTTGTATACGCGGCGGAGAGGAGGTCGCACCTTGACAACGGGTTCGAGAATTCTTTTTAACAATACATGTGGGTCGAAATTGCGCCAGAATCGTGTCTTGGAAGGGCTTCGGCAGAATGTCAAAGAGACGTCAGAGAAAAGCGACGAGCGTGAAAACAATAGACGTCGCTCATAAAAGTTTTATGGCTCTTGCGAGCTCGTGCGAGCTTATGACAGTGACTTATCGACTGCGGGATTAGATCGGAGGGGTTGTTTATGTCCCGAGATCGACGAGCTACGACTCGCACGCGCGCCTTCGATCTTTCGAAAATGCAAATCCAGACAGAGGGCAGCGATGAAACTTCGTGAACCTTCATTTTAGTTCGAACTTTACTAGCAAAAGTCATTTTCTTTTCAAACTTTCAACCGAGCAATTAAACTTCTTTTACTTTGAATACCCGTAGAAAAACTTTTTTTGTAAATAACTATAAAAGCAATCAAATCCTATTAGAAAAAAACTTTTAAAGTTGTACTGCTCCTTATTTTGTTTCTCACATTTACGAAATCTCTTCTTTTATGTTCACGATATAGAATAAATTAAATAAATAAATAAATAACTGATAATCGTTTGTAAAAGTCGATTCGATTTACATCTAATTGTCAAACGGTTAAGTAAAGATCGTCCAGGAAAAATGGAAGATAGCATCGCATAATGCATTACTATTCGCGAGAGTGTGTATAATGCAAGCATGCCACATGGCAACTAGCCAGCGCTGAGCACACAGAAAGATAAGACTTCAAAGTCCAATAAAACGTTATAAATAAATTTCTATTTGCTGGCAATAGCCGCGGCCACGATAATCTACGTCGCCTATGTAAATGCAACTTTTTATACCCGACTGAATAAACCGCGCGATATCGCGCTATCACTCCAATTAACGGATGACTCCGATAGCGCGACGCTGATTTATTCGCTTCGTCTAAAACCACCGCGCGGTGTTTGCTCGCTCGTCTCTATCTAGAACTTTTCTCCTCTCAATTTTTTTCGCGTATTTATGAAAAAAATGGGGAAAAAGGATGGTAGCAGCAACTGGTGGTGAAAGGTGCAAAAACGCCCGGTGTTTAACTTCTAAATGTGTCAGGCGCACTCTCTAGATCCTTTCCCACAGCGCCGAAAGTGGTTGCGTCCTCCAAAGGCGATTTAAAGTGGCAGGTGTTTGAAAAGTTTCAAGGTCCACCTTTTAAATAAGAAGTGCGCTCGGGTCCTCTGGCACGCCATCCAACTGCAAAGTGCGTGCTTGCACAAAATGCACTTTCAAAATCTCGCCGTAAATTGATGCAAGATTGATGATGCCACCGACCATCTTTGTAATCGTTAACTTGGGGCAAAAAAATTATTGCACGTAATGAACGTAAAATTCGCTGGAAGGCAAGGGGCGGTGCTCATTTTTTTAGGTCATCGGTCTGTTGATCGCAGTGTAAACAATTAACTCGTTTATACATTAGATAAAATTTCTTTCTTCTCTTTAAACACATATTTAATAATAATTTATTTACGAAAGTTCATAAAACGATGTGGCTTTTAACTCTTTCATTAGTTTACGTTTCGAATTTTCATTGCAGAATTGATTACATTTCATAATTCACGACGTTAAACTGGCTAAGCTACAATTAAACCGTGACAACGATTATACATTTGGAAAACTAGGTAAACACGCTGCTCGAAATTTAAAGCATGAATTTCGTCGTTAAATAACTGGGCGAAACATGCAAACTCGGCGGAGGTTACACGCCGCTGATAAGGACCAAAAAAAAGAAGCGAAGAGGGGAGGGAGGGAGGTTTTAGCCGGAGTGAGCCGCTATTTATGCTAATTACGAGCGGCGGCGATACATTTTCACGGCTGGGGCCCTAGTAGCGATTTTCCCGGGGCGCACTCGGGAGGTCGGGCGGTGAATAATCGAGGCCTGCTCCCGGCAAACTAAACATTTTCCGGGCGCGACTCGACGGCAACGCGAGATAAGGCGTCGGAGCGAAATTCCACGGGAGGCAAAGACGCGGGATTAGCAATTGAAATTATCGCCGCCGAGGCGAATTTACGCGGCGCCCCGGCGGCCGGGGCCGAGGGCGTTAACGACCTCGTGCACTCTAGCCCGAAGAAACGGGGGAAAAAGAGCAGAGGGACCGGGGGGAAGGGTCCGCGAGAGCTCATTAGTCCGACTTTCGGGATGTTTCTCGTCGCGGCGCCGTGTGTGCGAGAGCGCGCGTGTGTCGCTTGTCTCATTATGTCATTTTCGCTGGCGTTTTGTCCCTTGAAGTGCACCGGCATGTAGACCCGGACTTTTGTTTCTCTTTTATAATGAGCGCAAAAATCATAGCGCGTTCTCCCGCTGTCTCTCGCCGAGCGGCGGACTTTGTATTTGCTTTGTTCCCATTTTTTACAAGTGGCTCGCTCCGTAATGCGTTTTAGAGATGAACGCTATATTCCTTTGTCTTTCGACGTTTAAACGAATTGCGTTAATTGTTCCAAATATTCTTTTTTCCTCAATGTTTAAGCCGCTAGTAATGCTATTAGTTTGTCAACTAATTTTCAGAAAATTATTGAGCTTTCAAAAAGTTTTTTTAACTATTTGTTCTAAACGAAAATAGATGCAATATTGAAACTCATCAAGCGTGTATAACCTGCAGCATACTCTAAATCTCATTCAGTGAAATTTCACTAATTTTCAGTGAATTTCAGTTAATTTCACTGGTTTGCCCTGATCTGAACTGAAAATTAGTGAAATTTCACTGAATGAGATTTAGGGAGTATTTACACGCACTAGACTCGTATTTTAGATCGTCCAATTATAACGCGTTTAAATTTTCAGAGAAAGTAAATCTCAATAAAAAAACTTCAGTCACATTTAGTTTTCTAAAAAAGAAATAGTCTGTTTTTAAAAAAGGACACTTTTACGGAACAATAAATTAAATATATATTAAGTGTTCACTCTTCAATCTACCAGCCTTAAAGTTTGAATATTTTTCTTAGACTATTATTAAAAACTATAAAATATGAGTAAAATATGTATAACAAATAATGACGGAGCCATAATTTTCTGAAATTAAAAATGAATTGATAATTACGTTAAACGTTACTTCTGTAAGGCTGCTCGAAAGTTGAGTCATCCACTCTCAGGGGCTCATAAATCATCGCGCGCAAGAAGCGGACTATCGAGTTGCGAGTAATTTCCCCGACGCCGCTTATAAATGTACGTAATGACCCATTTTCGAGGTAAGGACTCAATAGCCGCGCAGTTTCGCCGGCTTGAAAAGCGCAGCAGCGTCGCGCGAGCGAGACAAATCACCCGCGCGCGACACCGAAAATGCAAATAGCGCCGCGTTTGTTTTTGCATAGCGGCGAATAAAAGCGAGAGGCGGCTGCCATTGCTTTACTTTAACGGGCGTAATATACAGAAGGCGCTTATGTCGCTCCCCGCGATCGATGCGCTCCCGCGTCGCGTTTCTTTCTCCGGGCGCGCTGGAAACACGAGAACGAGAAATAGAGCGATTTTAAATACGCGCGTTTTTCCTTGCATGCACGAGTTGCAGATAATGACGAGGCGGCGATGTGTATTTATGAAGCCTTTTGTTGTGGTTTGTTTCTTGAGAACACGTTGAATGCGTGCTACCGTATTTTCTAAAGAAAATGTATTTAAGTTCCTGTCGTTGCTTAATTACCCGTATTTCACTACTATGCAATGAAGAGAAACTTTCAGTAATTTTAGGAGGTAAGCAAATTATTGCAGTCTGTTAAGCAATATTTAATAAAAATTTAATTTTATTCAATTTTTTATGGGAATTGAAGAAAGTTTACTATCGATTAGTCTTTAAAGAATAATTTTATTAACAAACTTTACTCGGTAATGAAGCACGGCCAGATAGTGACGCTTTCTCCAACGATTTAATTTTTACTCGGGCTCGATCTCATTAGTGAAAATAGGTGTAAACTACGTATAAAGTTTAAATATTTTCCAAGTATCAGCCGCCTCTCGAGGGAGCTGCCGGCGCGCGAGTGACTACTCGGCGCCTCGTAATTCAATTCTGGCCTTCGTTCCCGATACATCCGACAGGTCAATTACCTTGCAGCCTTCTTTTTTTCCTTCGCTTCCGGCTTATTTACCGAGTCGCGCTACACTTTGCTCTTGTCGCCGCAAATCGCATTAACGAGTACGTAATGACGCGGCCCACGCAACGCAGCTTACTTTGTTTTTCACGCCGTGTTGCCGCTCGCACCTTCGCATCTGTTTAAAATTACCTACTTACTACCCCTTGCTCGTCTCGAAAATGCACAATGAACGCTTTGCTTCACCGTGACAATGTGGTTGCATGCACTCGCGAGCCCCCCGTTATTAATCGATCAACAAATTTTTTTTCGCATCACGTGCCGATTAGATAAGAAACGATAAATTCATGAGGCTGCGAGGCGGGATGAATAATCGCGAGCGCGAGTTATCGATTGCGGGGAATTCGGTCGGCCCATCGAATTCATTCCGCCGGCGTTATAAGCGAGTGCCCGTCAGAAATAAGAAGGATGTGCTTTTGATTAGGCGGCCAAATTGAATTCCGAAACTAATATTCTTGCGCCGGCGCAAGCGCCGCACTTCGTTAATTATACAAGCGTGCGCGCGCGCGGGTCCTCGTTTTGCCGTGGCAACCTTCGAATTGCTCGTTCGACGGGAAAATCTCGTCCGCGCGCGTTCGCTCGTGCTTCCCACCCCTCGGCGCGGCCGCTGAAAACAGCCCCGGATGAGTGGCGGCAAATTAATTATAAAAGTCAGAGGCGCGACAAATCGCCTCTCAGCCAATCTGTCTCGCCCTTCGCTCCGCCGGAATTCCTGAAAAAGTAAAGCAAAAATTGTCTAAAAATAGCGCGAAAAAAACAAGCGGGGGTAAAAGGGTGCGAACGTGCGAGTGTAGTCTATATGGTGGTGCAGTAGACGACGAGGGAGAGAAGGCAGTCGTTTACTGACTTTTTTTTTGGTCGTCCAGCGTTTTTGCCAGTGGCGGCCAATCGATATGTGCGCGGGCACGAATTTCGCAATGAGTTACTGGCGACTGCTCGGTGGGTTTTGAAAATAATATTGGCACAGCGCGTACGTGACTTTTTTGGCGGAAACCCACGCGCCCCGTGACGATTCATTATGAACGAGAGAGAACAAGAGAAAAGGCCAAGGGCCAAAGAGGTGCGTTACGCGCCGCGCCGCAGAGTATTGGTAATGGCGCCGGGGAAAAAACGAACGAATTTTGCCGGGAACGTTGTCGTATATTACGACACTTAGTTTTATGATTTTTATTATCACTCCTAATTTACGGATAACGTGCGATTCTTTTTTATGGAACGGGATTAATACTGTTATCCAGCTGGACATCGGCAGCACGTGACAGGGATTTTTTGATAAATAAATGGAAAATCGGTGTCATATGCAAAATTTTACGCTTATTGCAATCGTTTTTATTTTCGTTGAGTGCAGTTGAAAAAATGCGATTGTTCCAGTAATTTTCATTAGTTCATGAATGCTAAGAGCGCGAGTGCAGTGGAATTATAAAAGGTAATAAAAAGAGAATCAAGTAGGTGGCAAAAATTAACAATTAAATGTCATCGTTTTTACACGCAATTGCAATTTGGACTAAAATTGTTATGCTGTTAATTCGATAATAATTGATACTTATAAATTTTTGAGAGTAATTTTCATACCGTTTTACTTGGTTATTACAAAATAAGTGATGCAACTTTCATTGCCAATGAATACTTTATTTTAAAAGAATTTCTTAAAAACATGCACTTGTATAATAAAAAGGAACTGAAAATAAAAATACTGTGATGTTTTCATTCAATAGACTGCAGTGTCGAAAAAATTGACGAGAAAACTTTCTAAAAAGTGCACAAGAAAAATCTCCGAAGTCCAGTGGACGTGCAAATGGCGTGCCAAACATCAGCGGCAATGGCTATTCGTGCGTGAATGGAAGCCAGTGGAGTTCCGAAAAAGGTCGTCGACCCCTTATGCACGGAGGAGAAAAAAGAGCAGCCGCTCGGGTGAGGATGAAAGAAGAAAGAGAAACGTACCGATTGAAAAATGCCAGATCCCGCCAGTCCTCCCGCAAATGTGCGCTCGCTTAAGGAAAAGTCCAGGAAAGAGTTTGGAGAGGAGAGAAAGTCAGAGAGAGAGAGAGGAGAGAGGGCGGAAGACACGTGGCGCCTCGAGAGGAGGCCCGGCAAAAAAGGGCTCGGATGGAAAAAGGCCAGCGTCGACAAACTTCCGTGCTAGGTATGCGTAGCGCGGCCGCCGACCGCGAAACGTCAAACGCCGCGAGTTTGTCGGAAAATTCGCCGAGAAAAATAGTTTCAGCGCCAACCCTCCTTTTTGTTCCGCGTTTTTACACTGGTCGAGTGTAAAAAAAGTCGATGATCAATTTTATGCTTCTCTGAGTTTTAGCGAACTAGAATCGATTAGTCCAAATGAAGGATCGGGAGGAAAAAATGGAAAGAATATTGTAACGTAAAAGGCAATTTTACAGAAATAGAAAGATATAAAAAATATGGTTTTCTTTGATTTTATAAATAAATAACGAAACTTTTCTTTCCGAAAAGCAGAGTTTTATTCCTAAACAAACTCAAGTCTTATTCAGTGATCAGACTAAACAAATTACATTGCTTTAATAAATACATTCAAAAGTGAAGACTGCATCCATAAATCGTCAGTAGCAGCGAAAATGCAAGCTACGGCCGATGAGGCAATTTGAGGCTGTATCTATAGTCGATTAGACCGGTGCCGAGTAGGCAGGGCCCGTTCGAGCACTTAATGACGCGTCATTCGTCCGGCATCTAATCTCGAGATGGACGATCCCATTTGATAGCTGACGGGGCTTATCATGCGCGGCCGGGATGCACGCCGAGAGAATTTATCGCGAGCCGTCAGAGAGAAATTGGAAAGGCGAAAAATGTGTGCGCGCGCGCGGCGAAATTTTTCCGCGGCGCGACAGCCAGCCGTCTCGTTTGTTTCGCTTATGGGACGCAAAAACCTCCTCCCGCTTAACTTCGCCCGGTTCGCTCTTCCGCTTCTTGCTCCCTTTCCACGGAGGATCGTCTGACAGTTGATTTGCCAGCGCTATTTTGACACCGTCGAACTTTTTATCCGCGTGAAATTGAGTTGGCGCGGGATGTTATTTAACGAAACATAAAATTCTTATTGTTAAATTTTTTACGCCACTTGTAATTTAAAATTTAAATAAATGTAATTCAATGGAAGTGCAAAGATGACTAAAATTTCATTTCTTATAGATTTTGATGAAAATATATTGAAAATTGAATTTACTTCTTGCTTTTAAAAATTTAACATTATTGTCAGATTATTGATCTAGTTACTATTGTCTGACTAATTAAATTTGAATAATAGAAAATCAGAGCCGCTGATGGATTTTTGATTAACGAATATTGATTCTTCAATCTCGAATCCGGACACAATAAAATGAATTAAATCTAAACACGGCAATGTCTAGTATCTTCACAAAAAACAGATTGAGAACCAGAATAAAAAGCGAAAAAGCCCTACAAATTCTTCGAGCCAGAAGCTGAGGGCCGATTCCCCCAGGCAGATGCCGTGGAGCGATAAGTCGAGCCGCGAATTTCCGAGTGGAACCACTCGAGGCCGCGTCCCGCACAAAGAGGCTGATCGCTGTCCCGGCCCCGCTCAGCGATCGAAGAAACAATTCGCTCGATAACGGATCAAGGAAGCAGCCCGTGGAGGCGAAGATGAGACGCGGGAGTGGCCGAACTCTTCGAGAGGGGCCTTCGCCGATCTTATCCGAGCCGGCCTCGCGGATAATCGTAGCGTCTCCTTCGCGAATTCCGACCTCTCCAGCGCCGCGAACAAAGTGGGCTCACGCTGCGTGCCGTAAAAAAAGACCTCCACGGGACTTGCGACAATTGCTTTAATCAATTCACTCGAGAGGCTGCCTCGCTCTCTCCCCGAAATTCGCCACAATGAGTGAAAAATTTCCCGGAATACTTCGTGAGGCAGCTGGCTAAGTCAAGGCTTATACCTTCAATTAATAAAAAGCTAAGTAGCTTCCTTTTTTAGGATTGCTGACGCTTCAAAATCGTTTAAATTAATTTAATATTTTTCTCTTGAAACAGTGTGACCACGCGGAGCATTAAGAATTTACATTGTATTGGCGCTTGAATAGACTAGTTGTGCATTAATATTCGTCATTTAATTAAATAGTAAACGAATTACGTTTGAAACGATATTATTTCAGCCATTTTAATTATTAAGCTGGGGTCGCTTACAAAGTATTTGCACGGATGAACTTTACTGCCGCGGCAAATTTTGTGCACTGAAACATTGACGCGGACTTTATCGGTTACTTAATATCATACGATACTTCCGCGGTCCCTGTAAACGCATATTATTATGCGTACGGCGCTATTACATTTAGTACAAAATTTTGTAGAGATGGAATAATTTATTAATTAAAACTTTATTGCGCTTGTAAAATTACCTTAATTTATTATCAATTACGGCGCAGTTTGTTTGCCCTTATCTCGGCATCAAACGGAGCAAGTGCTTTCCCCGGAAAGTTTATCTGATGCAATATTTTTTTAGATTTTTTTAAAACGCACTTCGTTAAACTTTTTTAGCGGCCTGACAAAATTACGGGGAGATATATTTATCGACTTTTACTTCTTGACGGGTAATACTTTTCTTACGGTAAACGCACGGCGCGCTTTATGGATTTACGCTCGGCAAAAAAGAAAGAGGAGACCTGCCATAGGAGGCAACTTAGGCCTTGGGAAGAAAGTAGGTTCAAGTTTCGACGATTTCGCGATAAATCAGCCGCGACAACAGGTAAAAAGGCCGCGCGCGCGATCGTGCAATAATTATCGCCGGGAGCATCTTTCGCTCCCAAGCGCCGAGCGCACCGTTTTGACGATCGCTCGGCGCATCTTTATCCGATCGTGCACTTGTTTCCCTTTCTCTCATTATCGCTCGATTTCTTCCGCGGCACCGGCGAGACGCGATGTGTTTCGCGCAATTATTGCGCTACGCTCGAGAACGAAATTATCCCCGTGCAAATTTTTTTTAAGCTCTTACTGTCGCGCATGTATTATGGGAATTAATTCAGCTGCTGCGACAAAAGCTCAGTTTGACGCGCCCTCAACTCGTAAAGTTTATAATGCAGCGATAGCGTTGTTATTGTGAAGTTTATTTTAAATTTATACGTTTCTATTATGCCGGGCTTGAATAATTTTACGATTTTTATTAAAATTTTGGCGCGTCAGCGACGTTTTATATCCATTTTATCAACGCTGCTGAATAACGACATAATTTTTGGCGGATAATATTGCGTAATTGGATTATTCTTTCTTGAATTATTTTACATGCAAATTCCTACGCTATTCTACAATAATATTTGTTATCAATTTTCGAACAAATAAATTTAGCTTTTATTTATTGAAAAGAACAATCCCATCTAAACCATTATGTCTTATTATCATTAATTTTTAATGCTACCATTATATGATTTAATGTACTTAGTTTTAAGTAATCGAGTTACATGTAAACGAGACCATTACATCTGTCTGATAGAATATTGAAAAATAATCGACACGTATTTTCTCCATTCGATTCTCTATTATTTTCGATTATAGAATTTTCACTAGAGCGAAATCCAATACTCGCGGGTAAGGTAATACTAAGGTCTTCCACTGTAAGTCCGATGCATCTCATAACCATCGTTATCACCGTTCCACGTTCGTATACTAAATGAGTGCGCCCACGTGTAATATCGCGCGTTAGATCAGATTCAGGCGGAAATTCGATTCCTTTGATTTCCGAGATAATGCGTTCGTTCCTTGGATTTTGCAGTGATCCGGCTTGTCTTGCAAGGGGGCCATTCTGACGGGGAAAATTCGATACGCCCCATTCTGCGCGTCTACGTTAATTTTATTTTGCCGCCGCGGGATTCCTCTGGAATTCGGGTAAACTTAGATTTGAGTTTAGACAGTCTGTCAGTGATGAAGCGTGAATTTTGAAGCGAGCTATGGATTTGACGTAATATTCGCGAAATTAAATTTTGATTAATTTATTTCCTACTGGGACCGCCACAGATATATTTGATTTTATATTATAGGTATTATTTCATAAAAATACTTTACATTTAATAATATTTCTGACAAATTAATTTACAACATAAGAATAATATTGCTCTTTATACTCATGCAGCTTGCAAATGATCAATATTCATAACGTCAATTGAGGGACTTAGCCAGATAAACATGCTGAAATTCAATTAATAGCGCAATTGCTTGTATATACACAAACGCGCGCCCAAGGCGGTAGCAAATTAATTACGAGGACCTTAACATATATTAGTGTAAGACCGAGCCAAAGCGGGTCGAAAATAGCGCGAGAAAAAAATGAACGGGCGAAGGGGGAAAATGGGTCGAAGAGAGCGCGCGGCGCATTAGAAAGCGGAGAGCCCGTTGAACCGCGGCCGTTTTGAAGGGCCGACGAACCCCGCCGGTCGAATTCCTTGTTTACCAGAGTGTGCCCGGCGCCAGGTAGTCGACGCCAAATATTGGTCCACGGCCAAAATGCGCCTGTGCGCACGCGTGCGCGCGCGCGATATTCTACACGAGGCGACGGGCGCGGATATTTTCTTGCCGTCCTGCCAAGAATTTCCGCGCGCGCCCGTGAAATCGCTCTCGATCGCTCCCTTTTTTTCCCTCTTTTTCTCTCGATCTCGCATTCTCCGATCGCGTCGATTATTTTCCGCGATTGCACGCGGCGAGCGTTTTCGAGGGCGCCCGACGCAGGAGAGGCCTTATGCAAGCCGATTGATTTTGCGGGAAAGCCGCGATTTGTGAATAACGAGCGGTTGGGTAAATGCATCATTACTGTAATTACAGATGATGAAAATGAAAAAGGGGCAGTCGATGCGCGCCCGCGGTGGATTGTCATTTTATGAATTACTAATCTGATTTAGTTGAGCTGCCGATATTTATAAATCAAATTTAATAATCGCAATTATTTCATTGATTGCCTGCGACCTATTATCCCTAAATATCATGATTAAAATTAGCGAAGTAATCCAACTGTGTGTAATAAGCTCCAGAGGGCACGCGAATCGAAGCTAACGAAGTATTTTAATGATTTTCCGAACAAATAATAAAAAAAAAAGGTCCAACAACGTGAAACGTACGAAAGCGCTAATTGGCGTATAAAAAAGCAACGAGTTCGATCATCCTCAATGAAACGAAATCTAAATATTCCCGAAGCATCGGAGCCTCGCTGCAAAAAAAGTAACAGCTGCGCGATAACAAACGCCGTTGCCGGAGAGCGGCGCATTGTTTCGTCCGCTCGGACCGCGCGAGAAGACAAATTCGCCTGGGCGCGAGTTTAAAGGAGGCCCGCGGGGCCGCGAAATTGCATCGCGCTCTCCCGGCGATTTTCGAAGGCGCGCACAGAGGGCCGCGTTGTATGGACCCATCTGTTCGGCCGGAGCGGCTCGTCCGCGTTCGCGGGGTGGCTGACCTCGGCCCGGCCAGGTTCATCGTCCTTTCGCGCTCGTGCGCGCGCCACGGGCCCGCGCTCCGTCTTTTGCATCCCCTCCACCGCCGCCGTGGCCCCGATGCGACTGACCCCCGACGTTCGCACGCCGGCCGGCCCGGGCTCGCGGCGCGCGGCGTTTAGGCAAAAAGTTTAATTAAGCTTAGGCGGAATCCCGCTGCCGCGAGCCGTTTGGCTTTTTGGCGCGGGGTATTAAACAAACATCTCAATCGGCGGTGGCGACAAAAAAAAAAAAAAAAAAAAAAATCGGCCGACCGGTTCAATGCGCTTTTTGCTAGGCCTTTTAATGGACTTTTAAGATGCTTTCGCGGGAGATGGCTTTGAGATTATGAGTGATGGGGTCGACCGATAGGTTTAAATGTGCAAGTGAAAGCTGCTTTGCGTTTATTGTGGAGAGAGTGTTCGAGCTAAAAGTATGGTCTTTATTATAATGATTTATGTATGAACGACTTATTTAAAGAGGAACATTTTTAATTAATTATTGATAATATCGTATAATAATTTTCTAAATATCGTTTATTAAAATTTAATCAAGAAAAAATTGACGTATGGAACTGTAAAAGATTAAGTTATCAATTATTTAAAGTTTTTAATGGCGCATGTATAATGTAAAATCTAAAAAATTTTTTTTAAAATAAAATACAGTTCAACCTAAACGTTAATAAAATTCAATATGATAAATTTTTTAATAAATCTTTTTAATTTTCTAGATGATCTTTCTACAAATCTTACAATGTAGTATATAAAATTAATATATACAAACTTAGTTGAATTTCTTGCTAAAACTCGATAATCACAATAAGATCGCGCAGATCTTGAGTCGAAAGTGGCTCCTGCAGTATGGGAGCCTCACGAGAAAACGAGCGCGAGCGTTTGGCAGGCTCAACCGCCGAAAAAGCCGCGGTCTTCTGTCCGCCGCAAGAAATTATAGTTATTTACCAACGCGCTCTCTCCCTCTCCTCCAGCGATCTCTCACTCCTCCGTTCGCGAATAGTCGGTTATTTCGCGCAGCGCCTGCACGTCCCCGCGCTCAAGCCGTGCAAGTACTTTATATAGGCGCGCGTTATATAAATTGCAAAGAGACGAAGAAGAAGAGGGGAAAAAAGGCGCGAGCGCATTCTTTCTCCTTTTCCGTCCGACGGAGGCTACTTTCGCGAGAGGAGACGACTCGCCTCGATAATTGTCGCGTGGCCATCGAGTAAGTAAGCCTCTCTCGCCTCCGCCGGGCGCTGATTATAAAGGCCGCCAGTGAGGAGGCGGTTCTATGGGTATACTTTCTTCCGATGGCTTTCAAAATTCCAACTTATCGCCTCCGCGTCTCTTCCTCCTTTTTCGCTCCTGTTAAATTTTCGAATGTGAAAGCGGAGTCTGGGAGTACGTACAACCAGGCTCTCTCAACGCGCTACACCCACGCGGTATTATTGTACGTGCTTGGAGTAGCTTTCCGTAGCGATCGTTAGCAATCATCCAAAGGCCTGTAACAATATTGTGCCATTTAATACGTTTAAGTATTATACTTCACATTTTTATTCTTTTTCATTTTAGAGATTTATTTCAAGTAATGTCAATATAATATAGATTCCTTCAAGAAAATGTTACCGTTAATAATTTCGCTATAATTCTTTTTACAATAAAAGAATTATACAGGAAAAATCGGGGAATGGAAATTTTATAATCTATTCCTTCATAAAAGAAAACATGCAGTTATAATCTTGGAAACCTGATTGTAAGTTTGCCTTTGAAGCGTTCGTTAAAAGTGGCAAGTCTTTACAAGTGTACTAAAAAAAACTCATCATGCAAGAACAATTTCATTAAACGGGACTTACTCTTTTATTTACGATTCTCATGAGGGGAGGGGGTCTTATCCGCGCCAGTAGCCGCGGTGAGACATCTGCATGACAAAGCTCCTTTCGCCGGCAAAGGAAGCGAGCGCCTCGCGAAAGCTTTGTGGAAAACTTCCGATAGCAATTAAGCGCTCGCTACCCGCGCCCATTGAGATTTCAATAAGAAAATCCCGCGCTATGGTATAACAAGCGGCGACGCCGCGCAATCATCCGGGCAATATCCAACGGCTCGGAGTTTTATTAGCGGCGGCGCGGCGAACAATTCAGCCGGGCACAAAGGCGACCGAATTTGGATACTCGTAAAATTTTGGCGACGCACGACCGTCGGTCCAGAAGAGAGCCGACTCATTTAAATTGAATTGCTGATCGAGAGCGCGGCGGAATCCCCCGGGCGATATTGACACGGTTCGCTTCGGCCCTTTATCTACCCGACCGACCGGTCAATCTTAACGCTCAGCTATCTACCCTCGTAAAATCTCGGATGCACGAGACACTCCTCTTGTTATCATTTTAACTGTAATTGCGCTATGAAGCGGATACAGGGGGATGAAGGAGTTACGAGTTTGCTCGGTTTCGTAATCTGGTCGAGTGAGTAGGATCGATCGTTAGATGGTGCGTTAATTAATGATTTCAAATGACAATTTCGAATTTTCATTAAAATTTTTCATCATCTGATGGTTTATCGATTAAACTGTAATTACATTTTCCTATCGTAATAATCTATTTGCATAATAGATTATTTTAAATTAATATTTAAGCAAGGTGATCTTTTTTAATCATTTATGTAATTATCGAAGAAGCTTGAATTTTTGTATTAAAATGAAAATTTTTAATTTAAAGAAAATTTTTTTTTCAAATTAATAAAATTAACGTTATTTCAGAAAAATGATTTTATATCTTTCAAAGTAGAAATTAATTTAATTAGAATACGTAGAATTAGCACTAATTTATGTAGAAGTTAATGAAAAGCTTAACTTAACTTTGTGATGATTAATAATCGAACCAATACTTCTTATTTATTCAATATCGCGGAAAACAGAGAAAATGCAGTACAAATGCAGTCCCGTAGATCTCTTTTAGGTCGCGCGAGTATTGACGCGGTTCGCGGGGTATAAATCAAAGACCGAAATTTCGAAAAATCCGCAGGCGCACGAGTCGCGCATCATAAATCTTTCAGTTTCGGGCTTTCGAAAGAAGTGAGTTTCGCCCAATTACACACATATATAACCTGAACCACAGGCCTTTTTCTTTCTCCGACCGATGTAACGCCGCCATTATTACTCCCCGCGTGTACGCCCGGGATAATTAACCCTCTCCCAATTTTAGACTCTCCTCGCTCCAATTTCGATCCTCTCCCTCTAGTTCTTTTCGGCAGCTCGAATTTTTTGCAACTCTGCCTCGCCGGCGTTTATTTTTCAGCGCCCCCCCGCCCCCTCCCCCCTTCCCCACGACCGGGCGGGAGTCAGAAAATACCCTGCCATCAGCAAGAGCGTACCCGCGTATTCGTCGTCTGTCAACTTTTCAAACGCGCTGCGGGATCTCCTTCGCCGGACTGATTGGACGTCGGGAAAAAAGAGGACCCGGGGAGCAAAGAAACGACGGAAATTCACGATTTTTGCGGTCTAGTGCGCTTAGCTTACTTCCTCGATTCCCGGGACTAAAAATCGCGTCGCTTCGAACTCTTCTCGAGGGAACCGACGTTTTGCGACGCTTCGGTTGCACATGCTTAACCAATTCCAGAATAGAAATTTTTTTTTCTAACGTCCTACCCGTATGCGTAAACCTATTCAAGAAAGTTTTTACTTCTTTTTGAGATATTTTCATTGAACTCGAAAAACTTTTCCATCTGAAAAATCTTCTCCAGCTATAGTTTACCACATTTCTGATCGAACGATCTCGAAAAGGCCCACATGCAAGCTCGAAAGCCCAACCCCAAACGGCATTCGAAAATTTCGAGCCTGTAAAAGCGGCACTTGCAGTCCCTCGTATGCTAAAGCGAGAGCTGGCTGCCTCAACGAAATGTAAAATGTCAAAGGGACGCGCGAGTGAAGGGCACGGCAGGGAGGTAGAGAGAGAAAACGGAGGGGCCGCGAGAAAAAGGAAAGAAAAGGTGCTGGCGCGGAGGAGAGAGATTTCGGGGAGGCCGCGGCGGCCGTGGGCCTAGCGAGTTCTAAAGAATCGTGATTACGGTCCTGTCATATTTTATTGCACCTCCGGCGTGCCCGGGCGCACGTATATGCGCGCGCCGATTTTTGCGACTCCTTTTAAGCGCGCCGTTCCCTCCTCGCCGTTTGTTATTCGGCGTTCCCTTGTGCCTCGCGCTGCCACCTCTCCTCCCCGGCCTTTTCTCCTCGTGCCGCGCGGCCGCGAAAAAAGTCTTCTCACGCGGCGGGAGGGGAGGCCGGGCAGATAGCCCAGGCGCATCTCTCCCGCATCACGAAACGCTCTAAACGCACGAAATTGCGCGGCGGCGGCGACGACTCCCCGCGTATATACTTTGTTAGGGCGAATTGTAAGGAAAGAGTGAAAAGGAGAGTGGCCGCGGCGCGAGTGCGGGAGCTTTTGCGCGGCCTTTGTCCCCCACCTGAGTATTCATGAAGCACGTGAATTCCTTGCCCTTAATTTTCCCCCCCTCACAATGAGGCCCGGCCGCTGTACATTTTGCACGCGGCTCCCCGTAGGCACGACTAAAGGAGAAAAGCGTTTGAATAATTATTTGCCCTCTGTACAGTGCGTCTCACGGTTTCTCTGGGAACTCCGCCGAAATTTAATTTCCCCTGCACAACCACCCCTATTTCCTCTCTGTTCCTTATTGCCCGCGACATCGGTTTTCAGTTGATTATTGTGCTTTCGTTGTTGGCGTCGGAAG
>JAXIUT010000021.1:13485543-13521576 GCA_035586675.1 Eurytoma californica
GAGAAGAGTCGGGGAGTTCGGAGTTGTGCTCCATGCCATGCAGAGGTCTGGAGTAACTTAACCTGTAACTTACCATTGGAATAAACCCTAGGCACACTAACGACACGGAGTTTACGTCATTTCATTGCCACCCTTGCACCAAGAATCCCACATTATTTTATAGCAAAGTGGTTTTTATTCTTTAAATTGATCTATTGTTGCAACAGAACTGCTTTTTTTCCAAAACGAATTCCCATTTCATTGAAGGCAGATCTTGTCAAAATTGAGTACCTCTTTACCGCAAATTTTAAATCCGCAAATGTACATAGGCTCGTATCACCTCGCGAGCCTTTGTCGGCGAAGTATCACTTATCATTTATAACACTTACATGAAATGATAAAGCTCGCGAATGAGGTTGAAGTTCTCCGCGGGCGATGAGGATTACCTAAACGACTGGCGGTGCTCTTGGCGCATCGTTAAACGAGGGTCTAGCCGCTATGCGCCCATTGTCGGAAGCCTCTCTATCTTTCAGCCTTTTATTGCGACGAGGAGATGCTAGAGCCTTTGCAAAGCCTCCCGCGGCTCGTTATAACGCACCTCGTTACAGCCCGCTCGCTTCGTTCTCTATGAATCATCGCTCTTTATCCGCTTATCGTTTCCCGCGAAGACCGTAGCGCCGCTTTTTTTTCTCTCTCTCTTTCTCTCTCTCTCGTGCTCGACGGAACGGCAGCCCGTTTTGCGCGCGAACCGCTCGACGAGGTGAAAAATTCTCCGGGGTCCGCCCCGGGGAATTGGGCCGATTCGCGGGGAATCGAAATTCCTCGCTCGTTACGATCGACTAGAAGTGCCGCGCTGGGCTACACCCGTGGAATATATAATCTCGCGATGACACGTGCGGAATGCCATCGGCTCTCTATTTTTAGAATACCCTATACTCGCGCTCGGTGAACCGCGTTTGCCTCAAAATTCAGCTTCGCATCCGTAAACCTTCCTCGTTAATCCTCGCCGATAATTACGATCATCTATCCTCTACGACATTTTTAATTACACCCGTAAAAGTCAATTAAAGCTCCGGTGCTAAATTTTAGGGACCCACCGTACAGGAAGCAGGTGCGCCTCGTACATTTACTTAAAAAAAAAAAAAAAATAACCGAAAGAAGCGAAAAAAAAAGAGGATATAACATTTTTTCCGAGGGACGAAAAGGAGCTTCGACTAATATTCCTTAGGCGTAGCGGTGGGAACGCGGGGCCCGGGGCGCGGCGCGCAAAAAAAGAAGTTCAAAAAATAAAGTTGGGCCGTGCGCGCGACCGCGCGACATCGTGCGCTTGCCTTATCTGCGACGCGCGCGCGATTCGGCCTCCGCGCCCGCTCGCTTTTTTTTTGCCTCCCCACCCCGGCCGACGATGTCGCAGCGTGACGAGTGCAACTGTTTGAAGTGGCAACGTCCGAGGTCTATGAACCGCGTCCCCGACGCCGGGCCGACGTGCATTAGATCCAAGGCCAAATTAGAGGCGTGCGCCGCGTACGAAGCGCCTCGAGCCGCGCTGCGGCTTTATTCGTGGCCCTCGCTGCACCCAACCTCTTCTATACGCCGCGATCTTTCCTCCTTCTTGACTTCTCCTTCGTTGCTCTACCCCTGCATTCTTTCGCTCGCAGTGCTGCGCGCTTTCAAATATTGCCGTTCTTTTCTTTCTTTTTTTTAAAATACGATTGGCGAATTTTTTTAAAAAATTGCAAGAAAATCGAGTATCTTATTTAATATAAAGTAGCTTATTTTTAATTAAGTTGTTTGTGGTTTCATGCAAATAAAGTACTTATTTGTAAATTACTGCGTTACTTATATTTTTTTGATAATACTTTAAAATAAAATATAATTATCTTATTTCCGAAAATAAAAAACTAATTACAAATGTGAAACTAATTCTATTTCTTGCATACACATTGTTTGGCGAATTTTCTCTTCATATAAATTAAGCTTTGTTTTATTCACGTTAAATAAAGCTTTGTTCTAAACAAATACTGTTCTACATAAATATCAAGAAATAACTGTGATGGAAAAATAATTTCAAAGCAGTGAAAAAAAGGATTTAATAAAAAAAACTTACAAAGAATGTAGAAGTTGAAAAACAACGCAAGTAAATATAAGAAATTACTTTTATCTTCATCTACAATCCTATTTGATTGTAAATGAATTTTATTTATAAAAAGATATGGCTATGCAGATTCTGAATACGAGTCATTGGAGTATTTTCGTTTTATAATATCAGTCTTTGACCTACTTTTTCTGAAATCAACGCTTTGCAATTTCTTTTCTCTCTCTTTCAAAACCAGTTTTTATATTGCTTATTTTAAGGTTCGATGTCGTATAACTAAACGTATTGATTGAAAAAAATTTATTTCAATTCACGTATGATTTTTAAAATGTTATCAAATAAATAAAAATATGTAATATTTTATTTTAATATATGTATTTAGTGAAAAATTTTAAATTTAACTGTAATTATATTTAAGAATTTAAGTTCATAATTCATATAAAATAAAATAATCTTATTAATAAATTGTTTTAATACAACGATTCTTTTCTAATAATAAACTTGAAATAATTTGTTGAATTACATTCTATTAAGAAAAAATACAATCTTTTCTCGAGAATAAAAAAAATGTCTGCACAGCAGTAAGTTTACGATCGAGGCATTGCAAGTGCAACGGAATATAAGATAAACCGAACACATTTAGCCGGAAACAATGGTGCCTTGACCTCATCCCGCCACGGCGGCGTCGCGTGATCGCACTAATATCCTAACGAGAACGCAGGCCAAATCCTCTCGAAATGCCCGAGAATATCGGCGAACGGAGGCATCTTCGCATATTCGTCGAGGCTCGTAAAACTGGATATACGCCGTGGTATCGCCGGCGATTCGGATGGTATTGCCGCGCGGAGGCCGCAGCGAGTCCTAAGGCTGCCGGAGCGACGTCGAGTCGCGTAGGTATACAAACTCGGCGTCGAATTGCGCCAGCGCGGTGAAAGGCTCGGGTAGCGCGAAAATGGGACAATCGCGGGCTACTTTCTTCGCTCCGTGGGATCGGAGAGATGTTTGGCCAACTCGCTCAAGGGTGGGCGCTTTTTAGCTTGTCCTTTTTAGATTTTGGATATAACCTGTATTTTTATCTCCATCGCGTATTTTTTTCCTCGGCTCTCTTATTTATTTTCAACCTTGCGATCAAATTTTGTTATGCGGACCTTTCGAATTAATTCAATGTTGCGCCGGATTTGAAGGAAGAAACGTCGCGACGGTTAGTGGCATAAAAGTCTACAAAGGAATCGCATCGGAGTAGACACTTTGATTTTTAAATCGCGGCACGAGCGGGCCATTATCCACCCGAGAAAACTAATTAGCAATAATAAAAAGAAAAAGAGTGAAAAGAGCGGGCGCTTTTTACGACGAGTTTTAGCGTAAGTATTCCGCGACGTTTATGAGGACCGTTCAAAAGGATCGAGCTTTCCTTAATAAAATGCCGTGTAAAAGGCGAAGGACAAATTGCGCAAGTTCTGCGAAATTACTGCGCCCGCCGTAAAAGTCGATCGTCAACTCCAATAATATGTTTCGCCGATATAACAAGAGAGACGTAGGAAGGGAGAGAGGGGGGCTGCCGAGAAGGTGAATCGCGGCTCGCGCGAGAGAAGGCCGACATCGCGCGGATGACATGACTCCTTTTAGAAAGGCGCGATTATGCGATGATCTAACGGAAAAGGAACGGGCAAAGCGGATCGTGAAAGCAACCGCTCCTCCCCCCTCCCACAGTCAGGGTCACTAGCCTTTGTTCCGAAAAATAAATCGGTCCTTAGCTTTCGCCGGAGGATTCAAATCGAGTGGCGCGAGCAAACGCCTGTATATCGATAAATTATTTATTTTTAACACCTTTGACTCATTTTCTTTTTATACGTGTTCTTTATAAATGGTTCATTCACGTTTAAAAAATACTTTTTTATTGATGATTATTCTTCAGCAAATAAAATTTGTTAAATAATACTTGTGTGTTTACGTTATTCGATAATTCTGTAATAAATTATTATTCAATATTTTATAAAATTAATTTTAGCGGAAAATTTTAAATTATTTTTAACCGTTAATTGTGATACACATATATCGCATATTTAATTAAAAACTATAATTATCCCCTAAAATTTTACAAAAATTAGTAAATCTTACTTTCGTTTCAAACAAGAAGCTTCAACATGCAGGAAGCCGTAATGAAAAAAACTGATTTACGAACTTTCTTCTTCACTTCAAATGAGCGAATGGAAATTCTTGCGGTGGCGCGCCTAGGGATGATAAAATGTAACATGCACGCTCATAATCAAACTACGCCGAGCCGGCTGTTACAAGGCGAATGCAAATACGTATATTACGAGCCAACTTCTCGTCGGTGCCCGTATAAAAGTGCTAACGATAAGTCATGCAAATGCGCGCGCCGAAAGCGCATAAAGCACAGATATCATAAAAGGGAACATCGAACTTTCGTCGCCCCCTGTAAATGTTCTAATGTAATAATACGATAACTCGTAACGTTCCTTTCTCCTCTTCGCTTCTGGTAATAGATATAGCCCGGCGAGCGATTGGGCCGCGTATTTGGCGAGCCACAGAGCGAAAAAGGATAGCGGCCGTAGCCTTGGCCATGCAAGACCGTCTAGCCGGTGTCTAGAGGCTCGAGTCTACCGAGTATTACGTGAGCCCCTGTCTAACCTTCGTCTAATCGCGATGTACGGTTGTGACTACGCGCGCTTCTGCTTTGTTACGCCGGGATTTCCTTTCTACTGCTAGCCGAGATTTACATGCGACCCACTTGCCCTGGGAATTTCAAATAACGTATCTTCACTGGAGATTCTAGAATCTTTGTCCGCTGTAAAGTCTTTACTGCGTAAATGTGCTTCTTGTGTTTATTTTGACAAAAATTACAAACATTCTGATTCGCGTGTTTTAAGCACAGAAAAAAGTAGTTTGAATATACACTGAGTAGACGTTAAATAATCAGAGAAAGACAAAGAAAATAGTGAATAATAAAGAAAATATTGATAAAGTAACGCTGTTTGTTTCTAGTCACTCTTGTAGACTAATATTGCATTGTGATATCAGAGTCATGAGTCACGCCACAATTGTATCTCCTTTTATTCTTAGACTATGAAAACTAAAGCACACAGGAAAGATGGTACTTTTCTAAATTATTTATTTAACGCCCGTTAGTCACGATGCATTCTATAAATCTTTCTGCAAACGATAAAAATATTCTTTATCGTACGTCCGATAAAATGAAAATGTATTTTCGTTGAAGTTAGTTCAACGACTTTGAAGTGCTCTGATTTGCAGCGGTGTTAAAAAAATTATACTTTTTCTTTCGAGATCTAAAAAAACGTTTCTATGACGCATTTCACGAATCCTATTTAACTGAAAGCAGCTTTAGCGCTCGCGGACCCCGCAAAAAAGGGTCGAATTAAACGGAGCGTTGAAACCGTGCGAACCAGTGATTCGGCGCCGGGGCATTCGTCGCCTCCGTCTGGCCGTGAAAAAAAAAAAGAATCAAGAGAATAATCGCACGCGTAACATTAATTTCTCGTGCGCACCGGGGGAGTAGGGTATGCCCACCGCACGGCTACGTGTGCGCGCGCGCGAGCGAATATGCGCGAGCACGTTTGTCAGAGACACTCGGGCCGGCGGAAGGCAATTAGAGCGAGCAACTTCGTCCGAGTAACGAACGACCAATTCGCCGAGTCCGCGGGCAAGCCGGGCTCGCAAAATTTCGATTCGCGGTCTCGGTTAACGACTCGGCCGGCCACGTTTTACCGCCGCCGGCAATGGTTTTCGGATGGTCAGTGCGCAGGGACGCGCACGCATCCCCCATGGAAACTTCGGTCTTTATGACCACCCCCCCCCCTGCGGGGGAGGGAAAGTCCCGGGGTCGCCGGCCGCGGCTTGATGAGCGACGATAGCTAACGAAATGTCGGACGCGCCGAATAATCGCGCCGCCGATAATTGCGACTGATGCGGTCGATCGATTTGACGCTGTATATAGCGCTGCCCGGTTTTATCGCGTCGGTTGTGGGGAGTACTTCTAAAATTAGACCACGATTTAGAATGAGGATTCTTAGTTTCATGATTTCAATACTTCTAATTTTGATAATTAAAGTGATCATTTTTTTTAGTTTCTTTTTTAACAATGCTTTCTACTTTTTTTAAGTTTATTATACCTAAAATGTTTATTATTCCAGAAATAATAAATTATACAACGGTTAAAAAATATTCAGGCAAAATATTTCATGTAAGTAAACATTATTTTTATAACTAATTGGTAAACAGAAAATGTATTTTTGAAACCAGCACGGTACGCAGTAAAAATGTATGCCCGTGCAATTACCGCGAAAAAACAGCTGTAATTACGGGTGTCTGATGGTAGATTTTAAGATTTTATTTAGATACCGCGGGCAAGAGTTTCGGGCTCTCGGCCGTGAGGCGAATAAATCAGAATAACGTCAAAGAGGCTACGGGTCTACCTGCGCCTCTCTAAGGCGCGTGCTGATATTTGAGCGGTGACTGACAAAGCACCGTTCGAATCTAACAAGTTGTTCGTCTAAACTGCCAGACAGTCAATGACCCGACATTCAACAGAACTTTAGATGGCAACTACCTCGCATTGAGCCACAACGTGCGAGAACCTCGGGATTAGACTGCAAAAGTAGCTCAACTCGAGGAGGTCCGTATAGTAATTTCGTATAGGCTTCGCGCCGCTGTAAAATTCTATCTCGTCGAGTTAAGTGCCTGTTATACTATAGACCGTGAATTAACACTTTTAGATTTTTTTATATTAAATTTTTTTACAAATACGAAATAATAAATTGAATACCCGTATTGTTAAAATCAAGAGGAGTAAGATTTTTAATGAGTGTACAGCAAACTAGTTAAACTGAAAAATAGAATCATACTATTCAAAATATAAAACTTGAATTGGTCGAAATGGTATCAAAAATAAATCTATAAAGAGGATTTACAATTTTTGCAATACATTGTTAGTGCTATGTTTTCGTTGTAGAGTATATTTTTAGTATATTAATCGATAAACACAAACATTAGAATAAATTAAAAATAATTGGCATTGTTATTTATTTTATTTTATTTTATTTCAGTTTTCCTTGAAATTGAAAAATATGGTGAACACAATCCATTATCCCTTAATGGCTGCATATTAAACTGTAAAGAGACTCATTAGCAAATACAGTATAATTTCGTGGCAACAAACAGCGAAACATAAATTACAAAATAATTAACCTTATAAAATATACGAAAGCAAGGTAGGGATTTGCAAAGTATTAAAAGCCTCCGCCCATCCGCGCGACCATTTGCATGCTATTCGAGGGAGCCCGCCTTAACGCGCGGTTTTCGCTAAAATAAAGTATCGCGACGACGCGGCGCTAAAAATTGAAAATTAATGTAGCGTCACGCTCGGGCTAATCGAAATTCAGTAGCCGTCAAGATCCTCGCGCCTAAGAAGCGAGAAGAGCGAGGCGTCGCGGCATCAACCCGACTGCACCGGGAGCGAGAGGCGGAGTCGCAGCTGTTAATTTTTAACGTCCGCCGCGTGCACCGCCAGCAAAAGCAGCGTAAGCTTAGAAAAACCGTGCGAGTCACGCGCCCCGCGCATAACCGCGCGGGCGTCGTAAACGGGACGAGCGCATGCAAATAGCCCGGGCGATCGTTATACCTTCAGCAACTCTTCGTACTTCCCCTCCTGGTATGTGTGCGCGCACATTCGGGAATTTATCCTGCCTAAATGTTTTTGAATTTTATGCGCGCAGGTATGCGTCGTGAAAAGTAATGCGCGACAGCTTCCTTGGTTAGGACGACGTTGCAGTGTCGCACTCGGGGATAATGACGCGGGAAAGAGATCTTGTCTCGCGGAAAGTGTGCTAAGTGTTCGATCCGCCTCTTCGCTCGAGAGTTTTGATCGCGCGACAAAATTTCGATGGAGATTAATGGCCGAGCGTTTCGGAGGAGTGCATGGTACGCTTCTTTATACGTGGTTTTTTTTTAACTGCTTTATGTAAGATGTAGGATAATTGGAGTTTTTTCTGAGAAAATTAGCATGATGTTGCTCGAGGAAAGGCAACATTTCTTGTGAAATAACTGCGATAAGATTGACCATTATTAAATGCACTTTAAATGGCTAACTTTCTCTTTGCTTGTTTAATTATAATTAGGTTTTTCGTAAACATTTTATCTGAGCTTCGTATAAATTTAGTTCCGTTTCACCATAAGTGGTTAAACACATCTTTTGTAAAGTGCATAATAATATATTAATAAGAATTTTTAAATTGCTCTATATACCTATACGATTAAATACTATTACTGTTTTTAAATTTATAAAAAAGCAGAAGTAAAATTAATACTGAATTTTTATTTCTATACTTGTCTTAAAAAATTAAAACGTAGAAATGTAATAATCAACAAAAAAATTTAATTCACCAAATAGCGGTACATAACTCAATAGCTCAAGTAATAAAAAAGTGGGAAATGATACATTTGCATGCGTAATCTTGTTCTGACTGCAAGATTAGCGCTTGAAGCATTCTTTAAAAACGCATAAGCTTATGCAACTCAAGTATTTTATCGCCGACGCCGAGAAGGAAAAAAAGTGGCATGCAAGACTCGCTCGCTTTAGCGATAGCGCGAAAAAGCGAAAAGACGGAGCAGGGAGATAAGGAAACAAGCGCGAAAAAAAGGATCAGCAGTTCATCGCGGCAGCTGTTGTTGCCGCGGAGAGCCCGATATAAATCTGCAGTTTGCATAAATCTGCGCGTGCGCGGCTCTCACCAGAGGATGATCCGAAATCCGGCGACGGTGATTCCCCCGCTACTCTCCCCCGTCCACCGCTATATGCCCACCTCCCGTAAAGCGATTTTATTCGCCGGAACAAACGGGTTAATCTCGACGACGGGCTCGTTCTTCTTCCCGCCATTTTCAGATGTCCTCGGCCCTCGATCCCGCGCTTTTCCCCCGACCGCCCTCGCTCGTCGGAAAAACGCGCGCCTCGAAATTGAGAAATACTGCCCTGGGTATGCCAATTTTTTCCGCGCCACTATTATTCAGCATTTTCACGAATTTACGGCCATTACACGCTAATATATTTCGTGATAAACTCGCGTATTTTCGCTTAAAGCTTTCTATTCGGCAATTCGTGGAAATCGTGCAAGAAACGAATTAGGACTTCACGTTAAACTCATTAAAATTTCGAAATCGGACAATGGCACACGAGGGCAGCTTTAAAGCTCCTCGCGAGCATTCCCCTGCATTGAACATATTCAGGAAAATTCGGCACGCGCCGTACTTTGTTCCGCCAAAATACCGTACCCAATAATTAAGTATACGCAAAAGCTAATTGAATTACCGAATTAATTAAATTCCGTAATGAGTCGGTGCATCTCCGCACTCAAGACTTTTTCGTCTCCTCGCCGTCTATTTTCTCATCCCGAGGGATCCCCGGGACTTAGAGTGCGCCGTCCTGACCTGCTCATTTGAACGAGACCGAGAGGAAGATTCGAAGTGGGTGGGGGAGCAGCCTAAGTAGGTGCAGCCCGGAAATGACACGACGACTAGGGAATTTAGTAAAGTAACACGAAGAGACGGTGAGAACTTCTTTTCAACGACGTAATTCGAGATTTTACGGAGCTGCCGCGTGACTGCCATACGCCAGAAGGTGCGCGTCAGAGATTTCGTACATTTCCTTCCAACTTATCCTCGCCGTTTCTTTGAAAATTTATTTTAAAAATTCGAGTTAATTTAGTTGCGTTTTATTTTCAAATTTAAGAGACTGTTGGAAGATTTCCTTCATTAGTTTTATTGCCCTTCTTACATTATTTTAGTGTAAGTCTTATTCAAACATGTTATTAAATAATAAAGACTAATGTATGTGCTCTTTTATGAGTACATGTAATTTAGATCTTTTTTAGATGAACAAATTTTTTCTTAAATTTATCAATACACAGAATAATAAAAAAAATGTAGGTTGAAATTTTGTATTGAACAGTCGAATGCTTCATCTTTCACCGGGTAAAAAATATCAGGTCTTTTCATACTGTCACAGGGGTGAATCGGTCAAGAAAGAAGGTGACATAATACTAGGCGTTTCTCTCTTTTTTTTTAACGTTATATAATGCTCCACGGAAATTCCAGCTCTCGGTTCTTCACGTGGCAGCAACATTCACTTGCGGAAAGTGGCACTTCGATCCCTGACAAAAGCCTCACCTAATGTAATACCCTCTCGCGGTTTCACTGTCAATTTACCCCGGATGCATTTTTCCGCCTCTCATCCACTCTCTCACTTTATTCAGTTTCTTCCTTTTTGTTTTACACAGCCTTTTACTTTGGAAAAGGGCTGCCCTCCACTCTCGGACTTTCAAACCTAAGAGAATTTTTGTGCTGCGCAATTCTTTGCATTTTCCAACCAAGTCGCTTTGCACTTTTAATAAAAGATAGAGGAAGAGAAAAGAAAAAAATTGTTCCACATTTTGTTCCTTCGCAAAGAAAACCGAAGAGGTAAAATTTCGTATTATTTATAGTCACTCCATAACCGATTTGAAGATATGCTCTCAGACGTATTGCAGTCTTTGGAAAATTTCCGTTGATAGACTAAGTACACACCGACCTCCGTTCACTTAGCCATCGACGGGGAGCGATCCATCTCCCTTTAAAAATATAACCTACAAATCTCCTTTAAAGACGCCAGGCGGCAAGGTCGCCGATGCCATTAAAAATTTCATAAACCCGCCAAGGAAATACGGCGTCACGTTTTCTCTCTTCTCGGGTCATCTTACCGTGGCTCGCGCCAAAATTACTTAGCAGCGCGTCGCGTTGTCCCGTTCGCGTGACTCCCGAAAAAGTGCGGGAATCTCCGGTTAAAATTTCGTCGCGACAGCCGTTGGGTATCGATCGGACGCCGCGAGAACGCGGGTGCACTTCTTGTCGCCTGACTATCGCGGTTCCATAAAAACCGCGCTTTTCCCTTCGCCCCGTGGGTAAAAGCGCGTGTACGTAAATGCGAAGTTTCAGCGGCTTTCACGCGGAGATCGATGAGACTTGCGCGCCGGGTGTCGGCTTGACTGATGCAGCTACCACGCGGAAACGCGCGAGGGTAACTAAACCTGAGGTACGCTATAACGTAGAGCGACGAAATTTTCTTTCTTATTTGCTTCTTTTTTAACGACACGGAAACCATTTTAAAAAATTCCGATGCATACGTACTTTTTGCTTTCTTTCGGAGCCGCGAGACGAAAATGAATCTACGTCAGGTGCCATGAAAGCTTCGAGATCCTCCGCGCACTTATAGTATCAGTGCCTACTTTCCCGCGAGCTTACGAAAGCTCGTTGAATTTTTACCGAGTTTTCCGACATTTAATGGGGTTGAATTTACTCAAATTCGCGTGACTCGAGGGGAAAAAGCGGATCCCCCCCATTCTCGCTAACATTTTCTTTTACGAGGAAAATAAATAGAGGAGGAGGATGGGTAGGAAAAAGCGCCCCCCAAGTGCGTCGGGTGTATAGATATAGAAGGAGGAAAGTCTCGAGCGATAAATAGCTGAAGGTCTATTCCGGCGAATTGGCAGTGCGGGCACTAAAACTGACTGCATCCTTGTATTTTTCAGCTGGTAAACGGCATGGACGGGCCGCGCTACATCTGCGAGACCGAGGTGATGGAAGAAGTGGGGATGGCGGCGGGCGCCGTCGGCTACGCCTCCCCCGGGTGCCACACGAGCAAAAACGCCAACGGGAACATCATCACTCTGACGCTCAAAAATAACCACCTCATCGTGGAGACCGAGGAACGAGCGGTGAGTACTGCATCCAACTACCGTCTCTTCAGGCGCTGACAAAAAAACTTCACCTCTTTAATGTAGTTCGCTGTGTCTGCGATTGTTTTACTGCGGAGACTGCAGAAAATCCACGGTTTTTCCTCGGACGAATACGTATCTATATAGATTTACCCTAGTTATTTAATTTTTGTAAAAACCATAAGCAAATTTACGAATCTAAAAGTTGTCTATAATTATTACATATAATCACTTTTAACAAAAACTAGCGCATTAAATTTAATTTATAAAAAAGAAACTGTAAATTTTAAATTAAAATCATTAAATTTGAATAAAATATAATATTTATTGGTTAAAGAATCTCTTCTTTTGAAAGTCTGAAATGCACTAGTTCTCTTTAAAGACAACAATATAAAAATATTCAATTTTTATTGCGACCAATACTCATTTATTTCCGAAACGAACAACATGAAATCTTAAGTATGACACGTTAGAATCAAATAACTTTAAATCATAATACAGAAAGTTTTTTCAAAGCAGTTTTTTCCGTACTGTCCGACGCATTGTAGATATATCATTATTTGAGGGATATTAATATTACGCAAGGGAAATGAACATCCGTGGCTCTCTATTATGAGAAACTTTTGATGCGATCTTTATGTTATTTTGTATCTAAGTTAGCTTCTTATCTTGTTTGATTAATTGCTATTCTTTTCCGAGCTCTCTACCAACTTCTTTTCGAAGTGGATAATAATGATTTACGATGTCTCAATTATGTAAAAAATAACATAACTTTAACTAACTAGACTCTGTCAATTATTTTCCTGCAAAATTTACCTTGTCAAGAGAAGCTCTTAGACTTTGCAGAAAAAACTTTTATTTCCAATTTTTCGCAACTATGCTCTAGTTGCCGCATTCGTTCAAGCGTCGCTTTTTTATTCTATTTTCTCAAATAATCAAATTCTAAAAATGTTAAAAGCATAGAATTCTATTAATTCAAAATGAAATAAGAAAATACAACCCCCGGGGTAGACTTTAAACAAGTGTAAATTTATGCGAGGCGAATAAAACTCGTGTACTCCGAGCTCGCGTAAAAGTTGCTCCTCTAATTATAAACTAGGATTTAAGAAATTATGAATTCGCGGAGAAAAGGGAATCCGCGAAAGTTATGAAACGAAAAGCTGGATAAGGGGAGCACGGGTGCCGTCTTAATGCAATAATCCCGAGCGACTTGGAGCCAATCGGAGATGTCGGCCGCTCGGCGGAAGCGCGAGCGGGAGGAGGCACGGAGGAGGAGAGGTCGGTTGGGCGAGGCAGAAGCAATCTCGGAGCTATCGGTCGGAAGCTTCGAGAGCAGACACAGGGAATCCATTATTACCGCGAAACGACGGGCCGGGGGAAAGTACGAGCCGGTGAGCGAGCGCGCGCGGGGCCCCGACGTCGCCGACTATGTCCTACGGCGAGCCTCGCCTTTGACGGCGCGTAATTGAACAAACTTCGAGAATTATTTACCGACCGATGCGCGACCATTCGATATTGCCCCGCGCGTGTAAGCTGCTACTGACCGAGCGGAGAAAAAACGCAAAAACGCGAGCGACTACGTAGACGCGATGATGAAAATAGTGCGGAGCTTTTGCAGCTGTTTTTTATAATTTAAAGTTGTGCCACTGTTGTTGTGAAATTTGAAATTGGTATAATGTACTTCTACGCTGTGAGTGTTGATTCAAATAAGCGCAATTATTTATTTTATTATTGTATTCAAAATTCACTTTTGCAGCTGTGTTTAAATTGAATTTATAACTAAATTCTAACTAATTATTAAAGAGAACTCGAAACTTTTGAATAGTAGAAGAATCTTTTGATTAAAAATTTGTGAATGTCTATGCAAACGCTAATTATTCATTACCAACTTTCGCAGATTAATTAGAATGTCAGATGGACTTGATTATTAACAAAGTCTTTTAATATTAAATCTCGAACTGTGTACATTAAATTCGGTTTAAAAGACAAAAGCTGTTCTCGCAAAATTTACGGAGCTTTTATTTAAATATTTTAACTCGCGTGATCATCCATTTCAAATGAAGTACAAACGTTTTTTGTTGCAAACTCCTTTTTCACATAATTTTTACGTTCAGACTTCTCTTCGCCTGCAGATAAATAAAGTATTCAATAAAAGTTGCGAAATCTACAAAAAAGTGCAGTAACTCCATAAAACTGTAAGAAATCTCCCTGCCGTCTCGAAGTAGCGCAAAAAATGCAGCTGTACATCGTGGAAAGAAGGCTAAACGAGAGAAGGCGGAGGCTCGCAGTGGCAATTATCGGTGCAGGTCGCTCCGGCAAAGGTCGCAGGTTACCGGGCAATTTCGCGTCCTCTCCTCCCCCCACCCGGGCGCCGCGGCCTACTTACGCCGCGCAAGGTTATCCCTCCCAGCTCGCAGGCGCGCCTCGCCCCCCGGTCCCCCTCGGTATCTCGCGAAACTCCGGAAATCTCGCGCGACCCCCTCCGACCGCGTAACCGCGCGTACATGCGCCGTTTCGAGCGCACAAAGCCTCTCCCGGGCGCCGATCGAACAGGGAAAGGGCGTGGGTGCCGCTTCTTCTCGGTGGCGTGCCGCTCGGCTACTTTCGACAGCGAATCCCCGCGCCCGGCTAAGCAGCCGGATTCCAAAGAGGATTCCCCGAGACTTCGTCGCCAATGCGCGAGTCTACCCCGGCTTCTTCTCGCCTCTCCCGGTATCGCCCGGCGGAATGCAGAAATTTCAAGGTGGGGCTTCGCAAGCTCGCGCCGTAAAGCACCTCGGCGCTTCCTCGGAAACCACTTTCGGTTGATGCTCGGGAGGGAATCGTGGAATTGCTTAAGCTCGCAAAATTTTCCTCGTCGTCGCTTACTAAATATTTTAAGTTGTTTTTAACAATCGAGTACTTAAAGTTAGATATTGCGTTACGTAAGGAAGCGAAATAACAAGTAGGTTGAAAAAATTGGAAAGCAAGTTCTTTTCTTTTGAATAAAGTTCGTGTAAAACATCGAGCGATACTTAGCTCGAAGTAATTCGAGTTTACGGAGTAAAGCACTATTGTGCGGTTGCATCGTCGAATTATGCACCTACAGAGGGTCGGGATTAGGTCAACGGCGAGCCCGCGAGATGAGTTTCGGTGATAGTTACAAAGTCGTCGGAGCGTTTATTTGTAAGACCCTCAGAAACAGTGTAAAACTTTTGATGAACTCGATATTTCGAAGTTGCTCGGCGACCCAGTTTGTGTATCCCTTTTCGAAAAGTAATCTTAGACGTTCCACTCCTGTACATGTAATTAAAACATACTTTTCCAAGAATCTATCGGCAAAGTGCATTTTTAATGCTTTCGTGATGTGCGCTTAAACTCGAGGATAAAAATATCTACTTTTACTCGAACTTTTTTAAAGACTTTTTTATTAGTTTTCGGGCTGCTACATAATCTTTTGTTCTATTATCTACATGGGGCGTACTCTTAAAAATCTACTCAAACAATTCACGCTCTAAATTTTCTCATCTATTATAAAATAAAATCACAAAACTAAAATTGTCAAAAACATTTAATTTATAAATTGTGCGAGAAAAATACGCAGCCAGCGTATAATTCGTAAAAATTCAGGAAAGGTGTAAAGAAGAAGCCAGCACTCGCACCGCTCGTAATTCAAGCCGTGCGAAGTTAACGTCCCATCGGGCACGAAACGGGGAGCCTCGAAAATAAGAGCAAGGTCTCGCTCGTCAGATGAGCAAGGCTCGTCTGGCGATTACGTGTCACAGGCCGCGGCCGCAGTTTTCGTCGTACGTCACGGAAGCGCGGCCGCGCGTGGGTGCAAAACGGGTCCTTTGCCCGGCGCTGGCCTCGCGTACCCCTCGCAGTAACCCCGAGCAGCCGAGAGAGAGATAAAGTCCACCGGCGAGTGGTCCTGGGGCGACGAGCATTCGTTTCACTTTGGCCCGGGTGAAATACGGCTAGAGCAGTCGTATAGCTGCGGGAGCCCGGCGCTGCCCGTCCATCAGTCTTTCGAGTGCTGTCTGAACTGGCCCGACCTCGTCCGATGTGGCCCTCCAGGCGTTTTTCGCCGGCGATCAGACTTGCCGACGTGTCTGATTTGCCCCGAATGCGAGCGCGACTGCCGCCCTTCGCTAAAACCATTAACGCTAGGACGAACTACTTTGATCCCCGACGTTCCTTTGTACGCTAAGTAGTAGTAATCAAGAGCATTAATGTGAGAATGAAAACATTTTTGGCTGCTTTCTAGGAAATATATAGTACCTACATTTTATCTTAACGTTTTATATTAATGGGTGGGCAGAATAGGACCTGAAAAAATTACGCATTAAGAGTGAAAAATGGCAGCTTTTAATCAATGGATTATGTATGTCGGACTCAGAACCTACATGTGTTTGGAAAAAAAGAAACAGGTATTCTTAATTCATAATAATGAAAAATACCGCCGCTTACAAAAATAGTATTAGTTTAATAATTAAATAATAATTAAAAAACAAATAATTTTTAATTTATCATTAGAACTAAGAAAAATACTTTGTAAATCATTATTCATAGCATTGTAAATAAAGATCGATGCATAAACTAATTTACTATAGGAAGTAATCAAACGCGTGCATCCTATTAGGTGACGTCAACTTATTACAGTCTACCTTATTCAGCCGCTCGAACCGCAAGCCCCGTAAAAGCTTTCATTCAAGACTAACGAGGGAAACGGGTTGACCCGCCGCTGAAGGAGGCCCTGTCGTCGTCGACATCCGTCAATGCGCGGGTCTCAGCCGCTGGCGCGCATAAACCCCGAAGAAAATCCCCTCGAGTGTGCGTCTCTCGCTGAAAGGCTCGAGGGCGCGGCGCACAAAGACGAGACAAGCTAATAAGTCAATGACGCCGTGGCGAAGGAAGCTGCGAGGCGCGCGCGCGTCTAGGAGCTTTCGCCGGAGAGGCGCGCCCCGACAATTCGATATATTACGCAAGGGCCCGATGATGGATAGCGGCGCAGGAGTGAGGACGACGCAAAGCGGCTGCGATCCTCTTTGGTGAATGCGCCCGCTCGGCTGGAATCGCGGCTCCGCGTGCTGGCGCGCCAGACGCCGGCGGCCACTATTTCGATCTTCTATTTAAATTTAAAAAAAAAAAAGAGAGAGAGAAGAGAATGAGCGACAAAGCGAGAGCTCGAGCCTTCGGTCGGGCGCTTTATGCGCGGGACGCTTTTCCTTTTTGCTTTTGCGACGCAGTTTTTGCGTTTATTTTTGTTTTTTCGTACGCGCGTCCACCTCGCCGCTTTTTTTTTGTTTCCGCGATATAAAAGTTTACGCTGCACGAGAATGTCCGCGGACATTCTATCGGCGATGGAATTTTTTATTCGACCACGTAACTGGCAGATCTGACAGCGACATGGCAATATCATAGTATCAAAGAAATTGTTTTAGTTTGTTAATCCGATAAAAAAAGTATGGTACGTACTGGCAAAATAATTCAAATGTTTGCTTTTATCAAAATGGCGTTTGAGTAATAAAAGTTAACGTTTCTTTGAGAGAACTTTTAAAAATGCAATTGAAAACTATTGTCTCACTGTACCCGTCTGCTTCTACTTAAACGCTAAAAGGACTCCTCTTACATGTAAACTTACATCAATTAAATGTAACAAAAATATTATTCTTGAAAAAAAATCTTTAGGAATATTTGTTGTTTTTGATGAAATACCTTACTAAATTGCTACCACCAACAGCATATTGAGACTATTCCTTGCTTAGTTTCATTAATACCCCTCTTGCCAAAAAAGAAAATTTCTTCATCAACGTGTAACGATAATCATGTTGATACACCAAACAAGGTCGAGAGAAAATCAGTCTCTGTGCTCCTAGTGAACTAAGGCAACACATGTATCCGCCGAGGGAGTAAGGAGGGTCTGTCCCATTTTTATTTCATACCGATCTATTTCCACGGAGCGCCGGATTCCGGCGCGCGCTCGTAATAGAGGCGGCTATAAAGAAGGGGGGAATTCATTTCGATCCCCTTGTCTCGGTCCGTTTCCCGTCGCCGTGTGGAAAGTGGCACGCGCCCTCATTCCCGACTGATATCGACTCCCGCCCTCCCACCCCTCGCCTTCCTTCTCCTCCGGGAAATCCGAGGCGTCGCGGACTCGGTGTGTAGGCGTCGGTGGGGAGAGCACGCGACGCGTGTAAGGCACACCAAGGAGCCGGGAGTTTTCGCCGGCTCCGAATCGAAATGACGGAGTATCGGATTCTCTTCTCTCCCGCGCGCACGAGGAGAAAAAACATTTCGCGCTCGTCGCTTCAACGCGCGCCGACCACCCCTCCGGGGAAAGGAATTTTCTCGTGATATCCCTCGTGCCGTTCCGTGCTGACGGAGCAGCGACAAATTTAATCGAATAAATGGCTATTCTCTTTTCCCACTCGGCTTCGAGCGCGAATATGATTTTTCAGCCTTCCGTGCGCGGAGGGATTCGTGAGATTCCTTGTTTTTCTTTTATTCAATTTACGTTTTAGCGCCATTATAGCACCTGCCATTTTAAAGAAGATTCGATATTCTCAAGATCTCAGTTCATCTCTCGCACCTTTATCCACTAATGAATTGCTGACGAGACGGTTTTACGACTTTTTTAATAAAGGAAAATTTATTCCTTAACTTGTTTTAGTGTATACATTTTTACTGAGGCTGACAGATATTAATAAGGTGTCAAATCAAGTTTATTAAACAGCTGTATATATAAGGTTTTTCTGATAGGTATATAACTTTGAAAGTCTCATTTATTATAGAAAATGGATGACTCAAGATGATGAATCGACCTAGTTGAATTATTATAATAAAAATTCTTGCTCGTCCTATCAGTACCCAACGAGGATCTCCGAACGAATTAAATTAAAATTCGCTCGTTAGCGAAGAATTAATTCGACAGCAATGAAGAAAGCACCGCGGGCAAAATACCGCCTCGTTAACCAGAAGTAAAAGAGCGAACAATAAGGGAAGACACGGAGGAACTCGAATCATTATAAGAACAGTATCGATTGCACCGGCTTCATTTATCCGAAAGAGTTAGCGAGACTAGCAGCTTGCATCACGTCCCAGGCCTCGGGCATTCGAGGTGTAGGTGTATATATACAACGAATCCCCCCTCGACGTAACGACGCCTTCCTCGGCGCGCAGTAAAATCGGATCTAGTTCGTATTCCCGGCTCAGCCTCCTCGGACCACTGCGAGTGATCTCAATTAGGCGGCCTCTCACCCTCCCACGAGGAAATAAATGAACACGATGGGGCGAGGAAAGGGGGGAGCGCCGTCTGCCTTATCTCCCGCTGCAAGGTGAACCTCTCGAGGTAATGCCCGCCAAATCGGAGACGTCGTCTATCATGCGCGCGTCGGTCTCGCGCGAATTGCGGGCCTGGAATCGCGAGATTGATTAAAAAGCCGTTATAGGCGTTATCATCGCACCCCCGGCGAGGACCAGCCGCGCGGATCGATCAGCTCTCGCGCTAGTCAAGAAAAAAAGGGGATGAAAGGAGATCGAGGCTGGAAAATTTTTGCGATTCCTCATCCTTTAGCCGCTGATCCCCGAGGGGGGCAACCGCGCCATCCGGCGAAATTAAAGATCGAGGGGGAGGCGCGCGGGGTGGAAAAAAGTTGGGAACGACTTCGTCCCCCCGCGCGTTCACGTAACTTTAACTTTCTTTCGTTCTCTCGCCTCCTAACGGTGCCGTTCCTTCCTCCGGCTGGCGCGGCCGGAGAGCCGCTTGATCGGCTAATTCTTCCTTTGAGCCTTCCGCGTCCGTTGCCTGGGATAATCAGACGGAAACGGCGTGTAATTGAAAGGTGGATCGATGTCCCGGTTGCGAAGTCGAGTGTGAAAAAGTTTATATAGAAGCGCGGCCGGGGAGACTGCGCCCCCGGGGGACGGCCGGCCTTTTTAAAATCCTGGCCCCTCTCAATGGATTAATTGGAGGAGCGAGCCGCTCTTCTTTAGTCAATGGCCTACGAATTTCTTAGATGCTTTAATTAATAAACTAATTAGTTGACGAGGGAGAAATGTTTGAATAATCCGAAGAAATATCAACGCGTCAGATTGAATTGCGAATAAAAACTTATGGCATTATCCCAGAAGTAGTTCGTTCATTTGATAATTAGCTTCGTATCCATGCGACTCTTGAAAAGCTTCAGCGTTGCTAATTAGTTTTCTTCAAATAAAAAATAAAATAAATGAGATAAAATATTAATATTATCTCTCTTCCGAATGCGCCTTCGTTCAAAAGAAAAATTATAAAGTAGATATAGTTTTACAAGTTTTAAACAAATTTTTTATTTTATAAATCAGTAAAAAATTGGATTGTAAATTAAATATAAAAACTTTTAATTAGGTAACAATGGAAGACACAAGGAGTAGGACGTTCCAGGACACCGGATGCTCAGTGATAGTGGAGGTCCCACCTGGTTTCCAAAACGACGAGGCCGAACCGAACAGAGGCTCATCCGACGACATGGCCAGCAAAGTCACCGATCAGCAGGCTCTCGTCCATCGCGAGGAGATTCCCGACGATCGCTCCTCCGGTACGTGTATGACCTACTCATACCTTCAACCCCTTATTTATTCTCAGTGTTTTTCCCCTACTTCCGTAATAATAGTAGAACATCCTCTCGCGTACTACAATATCGATTGTTTATTTTTATGCGCTTTTATGCAACAGCAAAAAGCTGAATTGATTCGCGATATTTATAATTCACTCCGACGCAAAAAAATGAAGATAATCCGTCTTTCAGATAAATAACACTTCGATATTGAACCGATGTTTTTCAATAACAAAGCTAACTTTTTGTGCCGAAGAGCGTGCACTTGCGATTACACAGATTGCTAAATGGAAAAATGGTATAGAAAATGTTTTCTGGCTATTTAATAACGATACAGTAAATAAATCAGCGCTGCGGAATCCCGTTATACGAAAGTACGAAATTCATCCGGAGACACGTTGAAAAGAGTAAATACACTCCCGAATGACTTTCAGAAATAACTAGAGCAAACTTAATCGGGAGATATAAGATCTTAACGCGCGAGAGAAGCGGTTTCAAACTCCCACGTTCAGAAAACTCGAGGGTCGAGTCTCTCCCAAGGGCAAAGATGCGGTCATTTAGATTTTCCCGCTCTTTTTTCAATCGTCATTAAAGCGCTGAAAAAGAAATTGCACACACGACCAAAATCTAAAATTTCCATCTCTAATCTCTACTTCCATAAAACGTTTCCTAGTTTTACGTTTTACGATCCAAATAAAAGATGTTATCGACCCGTTTAGAAGTAAAAAAAAAAAAAAAATATAAATAAAAAAAACTATTTTAAAAAATGCGGCAACGTGAATTATTAATTTCACGGCTTTACTCGCGCCGTTGGAACGAATGAAAATTTCCGTGAACGTAAATATGAATCGTGAAAATGTACGTAAGGAGGGAAAAGCGCAAATCCCGGGCGCTCGGGTTACCCGCTGACCCACTTTATGGCCACCGAGCGCGGAGTATAGCGCATGCGAGCGCGACGCGTACTAACCCGGCGACGGGAGCCTTTGCACCAACTGACCTCCGCGATGTATTTATAGTGAAATTGCGGTGACGGGCCGTCTTGGTGTTTACATCGCGCGTTACATCTCGCAAAAGCTCACGCCTGTATTTTCTCGATAACAGGCGGTTATATAGTGGCGGAACAGCGACGCTAACCCAGTCGATGTTTTCCAAACGCACTGTATTTTTATTTATCTCTGTTTTTTTTTTCCTTTTGCTTTGAAGAGGCAATCGACAGGACTGGAACAGATGTACACTTAGTTGCTTACGGTATTCGCAAGAGCAATGATTGTATGGCATATCGAAGCACCGTTTTTTTTATCATGTTTATTCAAGTACATAGCTAACTTGCTATCTAAGAAAACACTGCACGAGCTATTTCGATATGCAAGCCAGCGGGTAATACAAACAAGCCTGGCAAAATAATGTTCAAGAAAAGTGCAATTCGAAATTCGGTTTAAGAAAAAATAATCAAAAATAAAGATCGAAAATTCATCTACAAAACATTTATTTATTGTACATTCTAATACATACGGTCAATCTGTTTCAGTGATGGATTAATTAACTTAACTTTTCAAATTAAAAATCAAACATTTTCTAAATTATGATCTCTCATAAATTCTCTCTTAGTATAAGCGCGATATTTGTCATCGTGTTAGAATCGATCCAGAAAGCGTGAAAAAATTCATCATTTTCCACGTTTACTCTCATAAAAACATAAGCAAATATCGCACATTACACGCTGCACGTAAGAAATTTTAAATATAAGAGGGGAATCGACGTTATGTATGACTATGTGGTATGATTTTCAGCGTTCAACAACGCGAAACTATTCGGCAGCACGAACACGGGCCTGTCGCAGTCGGACCTATCGATTTGCAGCGAGGCCTCCGCAAATCCGAGCTATCGATACGGCAATCAGTTGGAGTACGAGGCCGGCCACTTTGGCTACCCGATGTATGGGGCCGGCGGTGGCGGCGGCGACACCTCGCAGCGCAAGCTCGACGCCACCGCCACCGCCACCTCCAAGTGGGTCGAGTTCGACAAATCGCCCGACACTGAGAAAACACTCCTCGGCGAGTCCAAGACGCCCAACCTGGAGAAGGACGTCGCCGTCAGCGTAAGAGGGATCTCACTTTAAAAGCCTCGCTTTTGCTTCGATGCATCATTGTCTCCCTTGTACTCCTCTTTGATGGATATGCTTTACCCAAGGTTACTTTCTTTTCTTTGCATTTTATTTTTCAATTGTTGTTCCTCACTCTTTTGTTGGAAATTTCTTTCTTTACTTTCAATCTACCATTCTTGCTTACTAATACATTTTTTTAACCAATTTATTTAATATTAGCGAGAGAAGTTGCTCGCCTCATTGATAATTTGCCAGGGCATTAAGCTTAAGAGCTATAAATTTCAGAAATTACTATTTCGACGAGATATGAATCTCGAATAAACTGGAGCGAAGTTAACTCGAAGTTGTGGAGGCACGCGCGTGTAGAGGCACTGTGGCAGCCGCCGCTAATGAAATTCATAGTTCTCCTGATTTTCAAAGTAAACCCGAGAATCCTACGCGTGCCACCTCCCTCCCTCCTGAGAACTCGCTGCGCGGCAAAGCCAACTCGTGACTCGGGGAGTTTCAAGGGGCGCGCTTGCAGGTCTCGCCCTCGGAGAGGAGCAACAACCGGGAGTCCTCGCAGGACTCGGGCTCGTCGCTGGAGCAGCAGGACTCGACGGACCTGAGCAACTCGGCGGACACGGCGACGGTGCGCTCGAACCCCAACCTCCAGCTGAACGGCGAGGCGCCGAATAAGCTCGTCGACGAGGCGACGCACAAGGCGAACGAGCTTAACGCCTCAATAACGGCGGCGGCGACGAAGCCCGTCATCACCGGCGCCATTCTGAAGGACGACGCGAGCCTCCAGGAGGACACGTTCCAGGAACAACAGAGGAAGCTCGGCAACGGCACGCTAACGCCGGAGCACCAACGCAAGGATAACAATATCGTGAGGGTGAGAATTTCATTAGTGCTAATCGCGTTCTCTTGTTATTCCAAGCATCTTATATTAACAAGTATCTGGTATATGCTTCTTGTGTAGTAATAAATACGAATAATGTATTTTAGTAGAAAATTTAAAAAAGTTATTGTCAAACTTAATATTGCTCACACGCACGTGCGTACAATGGCGTGCCAACATAAAATCTAAAGGTTCTATTGTTATCATTAAAATTTTAGTTAGATTTGAAAATATATAAGGTAAAATACTTTCATGCCTTAGATCAGAATATACTTTTAATGGTATTTCGAAAATTGATGAAACATTTCTACTTTGTTTTTATGTTTCCTTATCTTATGAGGTAGAATAATAAAAGTAAAATTAATAAAACAGATTGTTTCGGTTTTCGTATAAATGAAATAATAAATGGAAATGAAATGATAAAAGGAAATGAAATAATAAATGGAATTGTTATTAGACGGAGCAGAACAACAAGGAGCAAAATAACTTGGTCACCAGGCCAGAAAGCAGTTTCGTACCGACGCACAAGCGGACGGGCAGCATACCGCCGCGACTTATTGAGGAGAGCCTGGAAATTGAGCGCAAGAAGACTCTAGACATATATAGTCAAATCAAGACGAGCACCAAGAGCATATTGCCGGGCCTCAGCCCTAAGTTCGAGCTGCTGCAGAACGAAGTCAGCCCCGTCGACGATAAAGAGAGTTAATCCGTCCTCAATGGAAGCTCGCCGTTCTATTTGTAGAAAACATTTTATTTCAATAAAATTATTTTTTATGTTTGTTAAAAGTTTTTCTTTTGTTTCAATCAAAGATGGTCAAAATGCATTGTGCTGCAACATTTATTGATTTGTTATAATTGTCGTATGGAAAGCACTGGAACTTTTTATTCAACAATAATTGGAAAATATAAATATTTTTAGCGGTATAGTATTTTTTTAGTAAAATGAAAAAAAAATCAAAGGAGAAATTTAGAAATCTTATAAATTTCTGAATATCGGCGGTATGGAATGAAATGCCGCGTAAATTGGTCAAATTGAGCAGAGAAGTGTATCTGGGTTGTAAGGAGCAGGTTGCGGTCTAAGTCGACAATGTTCCCTAATGATACCCTTCGCCTTCTCTAGTTCATCCAATTCACGACATCCTCACTCGACATTGGACCCTTAATCGTTTCCTCTTACAATTCTCGCACAATAAAGTCGTAAGAAATTTGATTTACCAATGTAACAAACATCTCATAATTTCCACGCTACACGCGATAAACAGATATATTTCTTTTATGTAACAACAATTTTAATTCAACGTTAGAAGTTGCAAAAAAGAGGGGAAGAAATACGGTTAGAGGAGGATAAAAAAAGAATGGAAAAAAAAACTTTCTTATTTCTGAGGAACAATCTCGGATGCTTAGTCCCAGCGCCGGCCGCAATTTTTTCTCATCTCTTTGGTCTTTCTTCTCATCCCTTCCGGCCTTCCTCGACCCCGGACTCGAGGAGGGGAAAAAAAAATTCTATCACAGACACACCGGCGAGAACAATTGTCGACTAATGAACCCTGCAACGTGCGTTTGCAACCGTAACCCGAAGGGGCTGAAGGAAGAAACTAAGAAAAAGTACCAAGTCGCATTATTGCAGTTGAGATCTTCGGCGCGCAATAAAGTACACTTTCAGCCGTAAAATACTTATTCGGAAATTACATCCATTTGTCGAATTAATTAATTCTTACCTCGTTTAAGTAAATCGTTTTACTTATACCTCAACTATTTATATGTAGATTATTATTCCCCAAAATATAGATACGTAAATTTGAAGAGAATTACTTAGAGTATGGAGCTGGATGTTTATATGACGTGAAAAGCATTCGCGACTAGAGATTATTTAAAGGTTCAGGAACAAAAAATCAAAATTAGCGAAATACGTTACAAAACATTTTTTATAAAAAAATCGCTTTCTCAGTTGAGACGTCAACCGAGAAAAACGATGTAATAAATTTACCGCTAATTTGCCAAATTTTTTTATACTTTTAAATAAATAAATAAGAGAAGGAAGAAAAGAAGCGACTCTCACCGTGTAAAAAACAGAATCGCAAAGCACCAGTAACTGCAGTAACCTCTTTAGACGCGTCACTTAATTATGCGCAGCGAAGCGTCCGGCAGGAATCGGACGGAGCGGAGCTTTCGGTATATTTATCGGCGGACGACACTCGGCGGAAAGTTATAATGGAAGTGCGCGGCGGAGTCGGCCGCATGGAAAGCGAGCGAGAGATAGCCTCGGGGTCGGTCCCCGGGTGGGGGCGGAAATGGACGCTGGTCGTTTCAATACACGGAAAGTAGGCGAATCCGGCCGCGGCGTAACTCAAATTGCGACCCGGCCCGAAACTTACTTCGACTTTCCGTGCATTCATGCACGCTGCCGCGCTGATGTATAAAGCGTCCCGCCCACCCCGCGACGCGCACCTCAAATCCCGATTACGAGCTGCGGCGCGGCTAATTAGTCCGCGCGGACGTTTGCATTATGTATTTTGTCGCGCAATTGTCCCAGTCGGCGCGCGAGGCGGATGTGATGTTAATGGACTTACGATTTGCTCGCACCGCCGCTGAGGACGACAGATTCGTTGCGGAGAGCCTTTTGTAGCCGTTCATTTGAATGATTAATAAACAAACTTACGTTTGGTAATGGGCTGGTAATGGTAGGATAAACTTTTTCCCGTTATTTACTCATGCCAGTAAAAATGACGGATTTGTAAGATTTCTAAAAGAGGTGAAAAATCTAATGGTTTTCAAATCTTTGTGTTAGCTGAAGTGTCTAATTGCTGGTAAAAGCAGGATTAATCTTTTTATTAGGTTTCGTATGTTAGATACGCAAATAACAAACTAGAGCATACGATCAGACACGTAAAAATTCAAAGAATTGTTGCATGTAAAACTGGAAAGCTAGAAAATTGTAAAACTTATGTAAATATATGCAAGTATACTGCTTGCGTAAATTTTGTATCGAATGCTTTTCGTCTTTGCGTTCGTTTCATCCGAGCACCGTACGAAATTTTGATTGACAATTAGAAAAAAAAACGAAAATGAAAAAACTTCGCGAATGTCGGATACTCGCGTGTAAAGAATGATAAGTTGAGAAAACAATCGCGAGCACATAATTTATAAGTTGCGCAAAGCTGTTTATACATTCGCAAGCCGGCTCTACGAGGATTTTTTTTAGAGTAGTGATGTAAACGTAGTGAAAGATTAAAAAAAAGTGAATTAATCCAAGCTGGATGTAACACCCGACATATACCAAACTTACCGAGAGAACTGTTTTTTTACGAAGTGTAGCAACAATGAAGGATTTTACCTGCGTTAAAGTTTAACCAAGCGCTATTATCGTCGCAACAGTATTACCGAACAGTATTAACGGCGGTGTCAACGATTTTTTATTATTACACGTATGTACCCATGTAGAGAGGATGTTCCGCCTCTATTGTGTTTTTGAAGAATCTGCGAGGGGAACTTTTTAAAATTAAATTGAAGCTTTTCAAATTATTTCTAATTTTGTAATAATCTTTTCCGACGAAAATTACACTTTTTACGTGGAGCTTGCACACTGTGAAGCATATGCAAATAATAAAATTGAATTTTTCCTTTGGTATTCTAAACGACTGCATCGGGATTTACATGTACTGCAAGAAACTTCAGTAAAAGGTGAAAAAAAAAATAAGCATTCGGAACTCTTATAAAAAACATGATAGTTCCTTGTATTTAGTGAACGATGACTTGCATACTCGATGCAGTGATTTAAGGAAATGTCGAGTTGTGTGAACAAGTAAATTTTCGTGGCGTATAATGATATAAACGATGCGTTATTAATACTTCAAATTTTATATGCTTCCGTTAAATGTTACACTGGCTATGGTTATTATCGTTGTTGTTACTCCGATATTACGTGGGATTGGCGTAATATTTATTCTATAAGTATACTTTTTACCCTCGATCATCGATGTGATTATAACAATAATTATGAGACTACTGTAACGAATCGAAGAGAACATTTTATTTGAGAGATTTTATTGAAAGGAAATTGATTGAAAAGAAACATTTTTAAATGCGATTTATGATTTATGATCTTGTATATAAATCGTGTTATTATTCGATAAAATTTTTATAAGCGTAATGAGGCAACGAACGACATTAAAGGAAAAAAGATATAATTTATCGTGTCGTAGAGTTAAAAAAAGGAACTTCTTTTTATTTTCCGTCCTTCCGTAGTCAAAAGTTGTGTTCGAAAGTAAATATAGTTAGATCTTAAGCGACACCAATGCTAGTGATTTAAGTGTGATTACTGCTCTATCTAGATTTTATAATGAGAAAACCTCTAAATACTTCATGTACTCCGTAAAACTTATCTTAACCTGTCTGTCTCAAGTTGTAGAATGAGCGATTGCGAAAAAATGAACCTTAGTCCGTAAGTTCTTTCAACCGATCGATGGATTTGTCATTGATTTCGATACATCTTAACCGATTTGCAATCTTTTCATTTTACGATCTTACCAATAAAAAGTGTTGCAATAATGAAAACTATGAAATATGTGGATTATTTAGTTAGAAACGAAATATAAAGAATTAGTAGATTTTTTCTTAGCTAGAGTTTCTTTAAAATGGTCCAAGATCGGAGGCGCGGTCATGTATCCTATTTAATTGTTCTCTCTATTGCACTGAAATATTTGTCTTTACGAATCGATTGAAAAGCCATTGAAGCAAAGGAAATTCTTAATCGAAAAAAAAACAATTACCAATCATGTGGAAAGTATAGTATTTAATCATAAATAATTACATCTGAAATTGTATTAGAGCGTTGCATTTACAAAAAGAACGTGACGATGATTCCACGAAATGTGTAGTATAATTCATAGGTTAATGGAACTTCCCCTTCCATCGAATTTTTATTTATTTTCATCTTAGATATTGTATGAAGTTAAAATAAATAGAGACGAAGGAAGGCAAGGGTTCTCCCCTTTTCTAATGTTTTTAATTAGTTTCTTAAAAGAATCAAACTGGACCCAATCATCGAATACAATTTTTATAACGATTGTAATTAAAATAGATCTAGAAAAATGAGTTAATATATAAAAACAGGGATAAAAAAATGTCAAAGACTAGTGTTCTATGTAACGTGTAATAAAGCTTGGGCCGAGATATTGTTTTGTTCTTTTCCAGTATCTGAAATAAATTCAACTGTAGTTTTGATTTTGCTAGAAAGAAACGTGAACTTTTGATAATTTGAAAATTGAAAGTAACTTTGATGACAATGTGCTACTTTAAATAAGCGAAAAACACTTAAAAATTAGGATCATTGTGAAAAAAATACTCATTTCGCTAACTTGCTGTAAGGTATCATGTTGTATATGTCAATTTATTTTGCAAAATAAACTTTTAAACATAAACTAAATTTTTGTCTCTGAATAATTTCCCTATTTTATGAAAAAACAATTTCATATTCATTTTGTTTTAGAATGTCTCCTTTTTATTTAATTTGAAGAAATAAATTTTATTTTTTTTCTCAAACTTAAAAATCCAGAAGAAAATCGATCCTCTAACGGAATGGATATCATGTTTTCAGCGTATTCTTCAAGTAGTTGTATCAAATTTTTTGTTTAACCTACAGTTGAAAAAGCTACCTACCGATAATAGACTATCGAAGCCCACTTGCTCCCTTAGAAAAAGCTCGAATTACCGACCGGAGATAAGAAAACGGGCGGAATCATCCCCCGAACTAGCCGCCGGTCGCAGCCGGAGCTTAAAGCTTACCCCCGCAGCTCCGGCAAGCAGCGCCATCTGCGGGAGGGTGGCGGAACCTCTGGGGGGGGTTGGTAAAAAGCGTCGTCGGCACGCGGTGCCTGGCGGAGATTTTTAAAAGCTCGGCCGCGGCGCGCGTGCGGCCGTTGAATTATGCATGCGTGTTTTTAATTCGGTAATCAATAGTAAAAAGCCCGGCGCTGTCGCCCTCCGCCCTGCGCGCGATCCGCTCGGCGACGCGAGCTCATTGGGCGGGTCGCTCTAATGGGGGAGGGGCCACCCGCGCTTTCGCCTGCTCGCGATTTTTTTTCCGCGCGCGCCGCCACCCACCCCACCCCGCGCACCCCCGCAGCCTTTTCGTAATTTATGCATGTAATAGAACGCTTTTGCCGATCATTCGACGTAGTAATTTATTATGTTCATTATTGTTCGCGAATATAAAGCCGCCGCAGCTTCTGCCCCCAGCGCGCTCTCTTCTCCGGGGCTTATACAGGTACATCGACTGCGTCTTTTTATAGGTTTTGTAAATAATTAACCGAATTAAGTAATGTAATGTATCTATTAAATTAATAAGCTTCGGTGTGTGTGTGCTGTATCAAATGTTCTTGCATTATGTATGCAACACGTTATGCGGTTACGTTTATAAAGCCGCCGATAATAATTTCATCTTTCAAGTCGCGAAATATTAACCTACGAACAAAATGAATCAGTCGTGTGGATATTTCTTCAATTTCCTACCGGTCGAATCTAATTACGGCGTATAAAAATTGGATTCGTGGACTCGTCGATTATTAACGTCGCTCGCGCGCATCAAGTCGCGAGGCAGTATCAAGCGAGTTGACGGGCGCTAACCGCGATGTGTGCATTTAGCAAAAATCACTTCGGCTATTTAAGTTGCTTCAACTAGATCGTATATCGGTAAAAGAGTTTCGAAGCAGTCTAGTTAGATTTGTACGCTCTCTAATGTCGTGAATAATGAAGAGGGTCCGAGAGATTACTAAATACAGCCTGCGTATTCTTAACTTTATAAATTTACGCGACCTCAATATAATATTAGACGTATTTCACACGTGAAACTGGAACCTTTTGTGAAAGTAAAGCTTCAAGGCTGTGGCAAAATTAAACAAAGAGGAGGCTTTAAAATTTATGGAAATAAAGCTTGAACTTTTACAATTATTTCTTTCTTCGAAGAACCGAAGTTTCTTATCGGTCCGCAGCGTTTCGTAATCAATTCTCAGATGCAAATTACGCGCATAAAAATCGCTCGAAATTTCGCGGAGCTGCTTCGAAATGAAGAAAAAAGAAAGTCGCGTGCGCGCGATTTGACTTTTCGAAAATCGGTAGATCGCGTGCCAATAGCGTTTGTCGTCCCCGCGAGGAGTCCGCTCTAATTATTGCGCTCTGGCCGAAAAGTGAAGATCCAAAAGAGAGCGCAGCCCCAGGACGTTAATGACTGTTTATTATAAAGGCTGATCGCGAGAAGGTGCAGGTGCGTGCGCAAGCGGCCCATCCGGTTTTGCGCGGCTATATAGGAGCGGCTCGTCGCCGAACGAAAACGCGTTTGCCCATCAAGTAGACACGTGCCGATTTTCGCCTCGCGGTACCTTCTCATGGACTACCCGTAATTTTACTGGACTGTGCTAGCAACAGACTCAGTAATCACTCGGGAAGGATGATTATTAGCTATTAAATTATGTATAATGGCGATTGTTCTTCAGTGGAATTTATTAGACGGGTATTCGTTCCTTTACGGATAATCGAAAGCAGCAATTTTATTAAGAGATTGCTAATATCTTAACAAGATTTTATTCATACATTTTTTTAGAACTCTATATAAATATGAATAAGTGAAATACACGGAATGGACGACTCATTAAATAAGTGCATATTGATGAATTTCAATTATTCATATATGGAGAGAATGTGTCTGCACCGAGAAAATATCCCACTAACATTTAATACACTTTGTAGCAAATTGTTCGATAACTATATTAAATTTTTCTATATTTATAATAAAATTTGCTTTAAAGTATTTTAATTTTTGTAAATTTCATAGTTGCATCCATGCTTTGTTGAACAGTAAGTTATAATAGCACAAAAAAATTTAGCAAGTCCTAAGATTGAATTCTTTTATACTGACAGTCACGTTAAACAATTATTTATTCCCATGCTAATTTTGCTCGAGACTGGGAAATTTTGACATAACTCAATATAGCGCGAGCCTAGCAGGATGTCAAAAAATAGTCCACATTAACACTGCAGTGTTAACTATAGTAAGATTTCACAGCTTTCTTGATTTCTGAAACTGCCTAAATTAAAAATAGCAAACGTATTGTAAACGTATATCTTCCAAGATCTTATGAATCACAGAATTTCATCTAGATCAGAATGACTTATTCTCTGGTAACTTACAATCTGGGGGTTTCATTAAAAAAAATAGGGGGGGTGCAACCGAGCAGGGGAGGAATCTCGCGTGTTCGAAATTGTCTGACATTAAAAAAAATTGTATAATTACTTTGATGCGGCAACGACAGGCGGTGACAGCGCCTGCTGCCCAGCCCCCCCGTAAAACCCATCGCTGTAAAAAACTGCAACAACATTTTCTCCTCGAATCACGCTCTGGGTGGCTGCCTCGACACTACGCGCCTCTAATTAAGAGAAGCCTACGGAAATAAATTCCTCTATCTCTGTCTGCTCCTTCAGCCCCGGGTATTCTTCCCTCCCGCGCGCTCGCGGGGGGCTCCCTTTCGCCTCCCTCGCGCGTTTTCCCACCGATCGCGCAAACGACGACGCTAGCTTTTTTTCCTGCTCCATCCGTCGCCGACGTCGTCGTCGCCCCCTGCCCCCACCCCCCGGTACAAGCGCGCGACGCGTGTCATTTGCTCGTCGCCGTCGCATAAGCGTGTGCCTCCAATTATTTTTAACAATGAAATTGAAGTATCAAACCTGCCGATTAGCGGGAATTTAATTGTGCGCTCACCGGATCCCGGAACGCATGCTGATGCGAGCAAAAGCTGTCTCTCTCTCTCGCGTCGCGAGGGTCCGCGCGCGCCTTCCGAATAGAAGTAGAAAAAGGACGACGCGCGACAGACGCGCGGGGGAGAGGAAAGGGGGGCCGGAGTGTCGCGCGGGGGGCGGAAAAATGCGACAACGACGACTACCACTGCGAGTCGAAAACGCGCGCGGGATGAGGCAGTTGGGCGCGTCGTTGTTGCCTACGTACGGATACAGCATTATGAAAACACGAATGTACTTTTAAATCAATACCATCGCATTGTAGATGCGGAGGAAGCGGGGAGGCGAGAGAGAGAGAGAGAGGAGCCGAAGGGCGGGATACGGCGCGGCGCTTCGGAGGGAGCGAAAAACTCGCCGAATCCCCGGCGAAGTGAAGGAGAGAGACGGAGGAAAGTTAAAACTCCGAGAGGGGGAGGGAGCGGTGGGAGCGGCCGGCGGCGAGAGCGAGACGCGAACGGGTATATTGGTTAGATTCTGTAACATTAACCGATACCGAATGCTCGCATAAAGCTTTTTATTGTTGGCGGCGCGTTTCATTATCAACCGCTAAAGCGCGCAAGCGCAGCCTTAACGCCGCGGGGCCCGCGCCCGCACTTTTACGAGCAGATCTTTAGCCGGAAAATATTGCCTTTATCGCGATGACGGGGACTCTTCTCGCGACGCGCTGAAAAATTCACCCTGTCGTTTGTTTAATAAGCCGGCCAAGTATCCGCGCACGAGTTTCATTGAAAAATGCTCGGGTAATTTACGGCCTCTTTCGGTTTTGCGCTAAATAATTAAGGAGATTACCCTAATTCCGGGAAATATGTATTTATTCCCTTTTTATTTGAAGGAATAAACAAAACTGGAGGCAAAAATGGGTTACTCAATCTCTGTGCCTTCGTGCAATTGGTTAAACTGTCTTTTAATTTTATTCTAAAATTTTACTTATTCAGCAGTAGCGCCTATGGTACTATCTATACGTGGCTAATTTTCGGAAGCGAGCAAGTTGTGCTATCTGAATAAAAATGGAATTTCACCGGAATTTCATCAACAAATTAAAACGACTAATATAATATTGGGAAAGATAAGAATAGCTTTTGCCCGGTGTTCCCAATGAGATAGTAGGAAACTAATAATAATAGTGATAATAACTAGATTGATTACGGACAAAATTGGGATATAGCAATATTATTTCTAAAAAGGTCGATCTTCGTCCAAAATTGTCTAATAGTATTATTTTCTAATTTTAGCGGCAGCGTTAGCTAGGTGAATGTTCTAATTATCGCTTTAACATTTGGAAAATCTACTTTCTTCATCAGCTCATCAACGTTCAGCAGTAAAGCTTTTTACACCACAGCACCTACCTAAAATGGATTTATTCTATTAGTTGCATTTTTTTCTCTTAGCAAATCTATTTAAACCAAATTTTATTTTTGAAAAGAGTACTAAATTGGTATATTTCTTCTTTTTTTTATTTAAGATAATATTTAAGATTTATTTATAGGTGCGCTTTTTTTATTAACTTTTTTACACTACTAGAGTGCTCTTCTTATTGCAACAAATATAATAATGATATCTGAAGATAAATAATTCTTAAGTTAACTCTAATTTCTTTAAACTTGTTTATAAAAAGTCGATGAATCTTCTCTTAAATAGACTATCAAAAAGTAAAATTTGCCATTGTGGAATTCTACACCCAGTTGAGGTCTACAATTAATCACGAAAATACTTTTGGTAAAATTCTGTACGGCCGTTGTCGCATTGGCGCATCGACAATCCATGTCCTCGTCAAAAGCGTGAATTAATTCTGCACTCGCGACATAATTAAATCATGCCACTTGAAATTAGCTCAGCGCCCGCCCGCCTAAATCGGGGTCGTGATTTCTGGAAACGCGTGGCCCGGATTCCCGGCTATCGTCTTCCCTCGCCTCTCGGAGAATCGCCCCCGGAGGGGAGATCGATCGTCATCTCGCGGCCGAATAGTCATAATTCATTGGCTCGCGGACCACGTGGAACCGAGCTGTACGATGCTCTAATTTTCGCGACAAGTTCGCCCATGTTATATGCATGCAAGACCTACTAAATTTTTACGATCGATCCCGCGGCCCCGGGGTGACATTTAGACGATTTAGGAGCCTCACTGCTTTTTTACCATCACTGACATTGATCGCCTTTACGCGGCACCAGCGAATTGCACAATTGATACAAATAAACAATAGAGAAAGTATGCGAATTAAAAATTTTTTGTTGGTGTTTTTATTTTATCAGGTCGCCAGACAAACTACTAATAAGAAAATAATTGTTAATTATTTTATTTTTAAACTCGAGCACTTATCAAGAAGGCTAAATTTTTATTTATTTATTTGAAAATTAAGGAGAAAAAGTCTACATACATATTATTTTCGGCAAGTTTCACAATACGCAGATTGAACGAATTCTGGACTTGCTTTTCGTTCAAATCAATTTTAAGATTAACATGATACTTTTTGCAAATACACGTTTTCTTTCGATAATCAATCAAGGAGATTAATCAAAAATCGCCTATTTAATTTAGTAAATTGCGCGAAAGTAAAAAGAAAAAAGTTTCAAAGAATAAAAAAAAAGCAAAGCTTTCTTTTATATTTTTAATTAAAGTATATAATCTTACCTAATTTATATTTCCATTCACTATGGAATATTTCAGAAAACCAAAGTTACGACTGGAAGAGGCCTTCAGGGATGCTCTTATTTCACTGACGCTTTTACCCTTTTTTCATTAATATCGTATCCTTGTGATATCGTCTTCGTTAACTGCCGAGTGTTAGCGTATGAACTTAATTTGAATTTGTTAAGATCGTAATAAACTTTAATTATACCCTCGGCAACTTTCAAAAGTTCCGAACATCAAAGTTTAAATTTTACTTTGAATACTTATCGATAAAGGCATTCGCTGAGACCATTTTTGCAGGCATCATTTCTACAATGCTTTCAAATTTTCAATCAGCTCACTTATGATGAAACTTATATAACAAAATTTATCCGATCTTATCACGCTTACTGCTAGTGAGCTTGCAGTAACTTTTCGCAGTATTTCTAATGAGTAATATCAGCAGCTAGAAGCGTCATGCACTTCATTTATGTTAGAGTAGTCGAAGTGCTCATATTTTATTTGTTTCCGCTGTGAAGTATCTTATTACCTTTTGTGCCTTGTAGTTATACCCCTGAGAATACGACTTCATTACCTACACCATTCGATCTTTCTCAATATTTAAAATTGACTTCTAATATGCTTCGAACATTCATCCATGAAAATCGAAAATTTATCAACAAAAAAGTGCCTCTATCGCGTAAATAAATTAAAGTTACAGCTTCTAGTGTGAAAAGTCAATAAAAAAAGCGTGTTGATAACTGCACTTCAATATAATAAATTTACAATGAAGTTATTTTTATGTACTATAACGATTTAGCCCCCCTGGCATCGCGCATACAAATCCAGTTACGCAAAGTGTGATATTGGTTAACTTTCATATCAAATAATTCGGCGCAGCCGACAAAAAACCTATAAAACCGCGCAACTGGTCGGGTAAAAAAATATTTTCATCCTCGATTCCCCGCGTATTTTTCTATCGGCTCTTTTTTTTCGCGCTCCGCTCGCGCGCACCCCAATTTCGGCCTCTCTCTGTCTCTCGCGCGTGGCTCGCTCTCCCCATCCTTATGCCGTCGCAATCGCATCCCGCACACAGACTGCTTTTCACGCACACGGCGACTTCGGCTGCTCTCTCTCTCTCTCTCTCTCTCGCTTTCCGTCTCCTTCTCTCTCCTTCGTCCGGCGCTCGCCGCGCTCCTTCTTCCCCGTGTTTGTAAACATA
>JAXIUT010000021.1:13521676-13540218 GCA_035586675.1 Eurytoma californica
GAGTGAGCGAATCGATGAACAGCGCGCTTTTTTGACCTTGTGTGGTTAACATTTTTAAGGGCGTTTGATCGTCCTGCGGAGCGGGGTAAACTATCGATTATGATTAATGGAAAAGATCATTAAAGCTTTTTTTATTTTTTCATGTTTTATCAGGTGATTAAAGGAAATCGGTGGAGTAGTCATTGGCTATAAATTAAAATTGATTAGGTTTTGGGATTAATTTTTTTTTTTTAACTTTAAACTATTTAAACCAATTAGTGCTGATTTAGTGCAGCTGCAATTACAATCAAATTATACGTAGTTTATAATTAATTAATGCGGGTAAAAATTTTAAATACATTGTCACTATTTTTGTATGCTTAAAATGAGGGAAAAAGCGACAGTTCATTTGAATAGAAGTAACTTGCCTTTGTGTGCTAATTTTAATCCACATGAATTTTGCAATTTTGATATACATGATATAATGTTATAAATCTTATGATTCGGAATAAAATTAGCTATTTGAAGAATCTAAAACTTAAAAAATGTCTTGCACAAGTAAGAGTATATTATACTTCAATTTTTTAGTTTTCATCAAAATCAATAAAACGAAGACCTGAAAATTAAAAAAAAACTTTGGGATTTTTAACCCCGTCGGAGGCTGCATTTCTGAAAGGTTGACAATGAAATGCGATGATCAAGGTATACGCTGTATGGCTAATTATTACGAATTCGCTGAGTGACAATATGCACTACGCAGTTTGAAAAATCATTCCGAGGGATGGACCCCTCCCATTCTCGCTGAGTAGCATCGGCTCGCGGATTTATATGCATAGCCCGAACAATTCCGAGTCGCGCCCAGTTATACACTCGCGTATATCGGATTTTACCGGCTGTTTGTTCGTTCGCGCGACTCGCGTATGAATAACAGATTTTCGAGGAAAATAGATTACGCTATTTTCCGGCATTTCGATCGTACGTATTTTTTCTTATTCCGAGTTTTGCTCGACTTTCAAACGCCCCCGGCGCTTTGATTAATTCCCCACTAATGATATATCGTGTACAAACATAATTAAAATCGCTAAATTAAAGGCTTTTTTTTCATTTCCTCGCGGGATGTTCAGAGTATTGAAAGTGCGGAAAGAGTTTAGCCTTACACGGATCTAGATACACAAAACTGATACCCACGCATAGTTGAGCCTTAAGCTTCGTCGCGATAAAAGAGACGTCGAGAAGCTAAGCGATAAGATAACGATCCGGAATCTTCTGGTTAAATGTTATACTCACAGACAATGATTTATTAATCTATGAATATAGTTCACATTCAAAATTCAAGGACCAAGTCGAAAGCCTTTTACATTTCATATATAATTTTATTGTCCATATCACTTAACATTATTATACGTACAACACATCGCGGTTATCACATGAACAAAGTTTAATCCCGGTTGTAAAAAAAATCGCAGTATTAACTTTGCGCAATAAAAGCTGTTTGAATAAACTGAGGCTCGACAATTTACTGTTACGCTTGTAGAGAGGTAAAACATATTTATTGCTATTAGATTTTGAATTGATAACACTTCTCAATGTTTCAAATTAAACAAAAAGCCGTCTCGGTCAAATAGATATATGAGACAGTTCAAGGTAATGGAGAGTCGAGAGAAAGATACACTAATCAAGTGTGAGATAACGAATGCACGTTGACAACTTAGAAAGAAGTTGTTTTTTTTGACTCGTAAAATCGTCAATTTCGTCATTCAGTTTTTAATTGAAATTTTCAGTAGCTGTATCTGAAAAATGTAATATAGAAACGATTATTGCAAATTCTTTTGGGTTGAGAAAACACTTTTAAATGAAATATGTACAACATTTTATATTAAAAATTTCAAACAGAAATTTGTATTCAAAATATGAAAATCATTTTCATTTTTAAAGTATTTTATACAACGCAAGAAGACACTTAATAAACCTTTGGTTGATTATCTTTTATAATCCGCGTAAGTATATTCCGAAATAAAGCAATGATGTAACCTTTAAGAACTTCATACATGAACGATTAATTCTAAAAAAAGAACCCAGATCGAGGAAAAAAAAATTCACCCCTCGTCTCCCGAGTCCCCCATCAGGCGGCTAAAGCGTCACTTACCGGGTGGTAAAAAAAGAAAATTAGTCTCGCGATGATAAAGTCAAAAAGGTGTCCGCCGTGGAGAGCAAGGAAGTCGAGCGGCGGCTTCTCCCGTTTCCGGTTATTCAGCCCACCTCGTTTCTCTCTCCCTCTCTCTTCTATCGCGCTCCGCGAGTCCGTCCGCGCGGAGCGGAGCCGGCGGCGCGGCGTCGGCGGGGCGGCACGTGGTGCCACTATTGATTTTAATTTTAGTGAAAGGGGTGGAAAAATTAGAAGGGTGGCACCGGCGCTAGGGTGGCTATATACGCGCGCGCCACGAGCTCGCGCTGTCTGTACGTGGACGCGCGCCGGCCGGGCGCTCGACCCACCGTCAGGGACACCGGATAAAAACCGCGCTCTCGCGGCCCGGAAATAAGAGCGAAGGGAGAAACGCCGGGGCTGTAGACCGAACAATTTCCCTTTCATTCGGCGCTATGCTGCCTACCAATATTTCGCGGGAAATTAGTCGAATTTTTTCCGCTTCTCAGCGCTGCTTACTTTTTTTTTTTACCAAAGCGCACACGTTCGTTTCGACCGGTCAAGTGTACAATTGGCGATTCACGAGATGGTGCTGTTTTCGCGTTTTAATCAGATTAAGTTGTAAGATTAATGGTAGGAAATATTTATGCTACACGACCTGATAGATTTGCAAATTAATTTTATCGATCGAAAGAATGCAAACCATAGTTACGATGATTTCAGTACACGGCACTTTATTGACTTCACTAATTTTATGTAAATAGTAACATATTCTAAATCAAAAGTATCCTATCAACTATATTAGCTGGATACTTTTAACTTTGAATAGGGGGGAAAAAATTTCCCAAATTCAGAATTTCAGAGTGCGAATGTAAATCTCCGATTAAATAGGCAACGAACTAAAACCATGCGTCAGTGAAAATACTCTTTGCGCTCTAGCGAGGCAGAAAAAATAACTGTCTCATCGTCGCACGGAGCGAAAAGGCGAAGCACGCGGAATCCCGCTGAAATTATTTAAAGCGTCGGAGGCGAACGAGCGGGGAAAAAAGCCTAATTTCGAGCAAGATCGGTCGCCGGGCTTTCATTTCCCTCTCTTGTCCGATCCCGTGTACAACAGCGCCAGCAACGAGGACGAGGATGACGCGCGGCGGCGGCGGCGGCGGCGGTGGCTCGAGCCCTGGTGGTGGAAAGTAACCAACGGTGACGAGAGGCGGGGGTGCTGGATAATGCAGGGATGAGTGAGTTAGTGCGGCGGGGAAAAAAGAGGGAAAGCGCGCCGCGCGAGAGCCCCACGAGTGGGGATGAAATAGGTACGGAGCGGCGCTGAAAAAAGAGAGAGAGAGAGAGAGAAGCGGAGAGGGGGTGCAGGCCGCCCCCGACGGTGTAAAACACAGAGGAGAGCGCGCGAATGCGCGCATTAAAAACCCGCGCGCGCACTCCTATAGCTCCTCTCTCTCCGACTCTCGGAGTTCGCGATCTCGAGGCCCGCGCGCCAGCCCCGCAATGATAATTCGCTCCGTGGCGGGGGAGATGGGAAGCGCGCTATTTTGTGATTGTATACGCCTCCGCCAAATCCACACGAAATAAGTTGCTTCTAATATGAGTTTTGCCACTTTTTTACGCAGATTGCGCAATGCAAAATCTAGATGCTCTTTGGAAAATTAGGTATGTCAGCGTTTTCATGACGAGTTTTTTTAAAAGCACATTAGCATTTTCTACTATCGCTATACTTTTTATACTTAACGAATCGTCGGATCTAAAGGAAAAGACCAATGAACATTTTGCTAATAAAAGGGCATCTCTACTTTTTCCAATAAGGAACAAATAATTGTTATAAATTTATAAAAAAGAAAAAATTAAGATAAATTTCATAAAGCTGAATAATGATTTTTTCCTGAATAATAATCTTTTCTTGAAATAGTATACTTCAACGATTTTCAACGATTATATATTAATTCGTTATATCCACTTTTCAGCTTTTTTCACTTTTCCTATCTATATGAACGCGTATTAAACGCACTTTTATTTGCTAAAACCATTGATATATTTAAACCATATCGCGTATCCAATCATCCTGGTCAATAAATGAATCCGATATGTCAAAATTAATCAGCGGTAGATTTTATTACAAAACAAAAAAAAATTGCTCGCCAAAGTATCATTCGAACGGATTATCGAAAAAAACACCATCTATACCGAATTCGGCAACTGCAATATTCGCGAAATTATCAAATTACCACTTAACATTTATAAGTTAGTTCGGTCTTATACTAATTACGCGCACCTGCCAGGCTTAATTATAAAATTGTGCCACTTATGAACTTCTAGATTCCTTACCAACTTTATTTTATGTAAATGTCACTTTGTCAAAGCGTCGTGACAGTTTAGACGCGAATGATAGAACGCGCGCCCGAGTCTCATTTAACAGTTCGCCAATTCTGCTAGTATTAGAGGCAAAAAAAGGAAGAAAAAAATGCGAATAATAACTAATGGGGAAAAAATCAGTGCCGTGAAACAGAATGAATTCGAAAAAATAATAGGAGCCAGAAAATTCCCTTGGAATATCTTCGTAGCCCTCGTGCGAGGGGACATGTAAATCATTGTTCGCGAGGATGCGAGGGAGAAGCCGGAGCGGACGGTGGGGCGCGCGAGAGAAGCGGGAGATTCGTAGGCCTTTGCGCTCGTGAGCCGTACACAAGCTCAAGCCGCATGATATGGAAATGACGAGGCTTGGAAAAGGCTAGCACTTATACACATGGGGAACTTGCCTTTGTAAAGTGCTAGATTAAAGGCGGCTGCTAATGGGCCGCTAAAGGAAACTATTAGCGAAAAAACGTAATGCAATCCGGACGTTTTACTTGTCCTTTTCTTCACTTCGCGTTACATTTAAGACGATCCACTTCAGTTACAATCGTAATCTCGTTATTGAGACTCGCACTTTCGTTTCTTGCTTTCCCAAAAGCTTTCCGCGCCAAGCTCTTGCTGATTTGTTTCTTAAAGTGCTCCATTTTTATTGCTCAAGTTAAAGAAAATAGTTAATTAATAATCGCGTATGCATCAACCTTAATTAATCGTTCCATTACTTTACTTAATTTTATATAAGCATTTGTGTCCTGTAGTTTCTATAGTATATTTTTCAAATTTATGTTTATTACTAATATCATGTAAGTAATTATGAAATAATATGGCAGAATTACTGCTATTTTCGGCCTTACTGTGCAATGGTTCAATCTACTGAAATGTTTGCTATTTTCATTATTTAAAATTGCTCATTTTTTTGCTCATTTTTTTCTAATAATGAAGGAAATTATGAAATAATGATTGCAGATATTTATTGCAGCTTTTATAAAAATATTTTTAAATGCTTTTACGTCTCGAGTCAGCATTTGAAATTAAAACGGATTTTCCAATATCATATATGAATACTTCAAGCGAAAGTTTTCACAATTTTGCTCGTACGTTTATAGCATTAATGTTTTAAAAGCGTAAATAGAAAAGAGATACTGAAGTTCATTCTATATTTTAGTCTACTTTAATCTACTTAAATGCGGCATTTTCGAAACAAATATCGTCGATATTTCCATCTATTATTTATATATTTTTATTTTTAAACGTTTTATATTGCATGCAACAAGATTATATACACATCTTGCCTCGATCTATTAAAATATTAAATTTTATAATTTTTTTTTTTGTTTCCCTATACAGTTTGAATAGCCAGCATTTAGAGAGAAAAAGCATACTAGTAAAGTAGTTACTCAAAAATTTATTCACAAATATAGAGATTTATCATAGCTACACCCACAGCTGAATTTTTATTTTCTAATTTGTAAGTAATATCGGAAGTTATTTTAGGCATTTGAATAAAAAGAATGAAAATTTCTGTTTCATCAGTATCAGATAAAAAGTTTCGAATTTATTCTTGTTCAGATTGAGAAGTTCGTGCTCACAATTTTAAAAAGCAACTTATAAAAGTGTTGAACAATTTCGAAGATGAGTTACTAAAAAAGATACAATAACCTCGTATAAAATTTAACAGAAATAAAGGAAAAATTATGTTTGTGATCAAAGTATGAAATATTTCTTAAAATTTACATTCTCTTTATCTACTTCAAGATATTTGCTTTCAGTCCAATATTGGTTTCTATTCCACATGTAATCATTTGAGGAGATTATGGAATACTCTTCCCTATCGGATTTCTAATATCGGTACTATCGGAGTATTCGAGAGAGCTTTTCGCTCATTAACAATTAACTTCTAATCTAGTTACTATTATGAGCGCATTTCTTTCGTATTTTATATTTATAACAAAATTATCAATTACTTTTTAAAGATTATAATAAAATGATTAGATTTTTTGTTATATCTAGCAAATTCAGTCAAATCATTATTCACTGAAAAACCCTTCTCAGTTTACAACCTTAATAATATCAGACATGCAGCATTCAACTGCCGGCCACTAATTTGGTCCATTACAATCGAAATCCACAAAAGCACAATAAAAAAAAGAAAAAAAAAAGGAAAGCAAGACAGACCGCCGAAAAAAGAGGACAGAGCGAATTGAGCGCGGGTGCGCGGCGGTAATGCGCGTTCCGAGCATATTAACAACGGGGAGGGCAGTTAGTAACACGTAAAAACGTCCAGCGATAGGAAGCGGGCCGTGGGGGCGGGGGAGGGTTTAAAATCCCGTTGAAAAATTGACTGGCCTCGAAAAGTGTGGCGCACGGGAAAGAGCCGCGGCTCGCTCGCGACGCTATAACGCTCGATTGGCGCGCCGATGATCGAGCTCTCATTGGCCGGCCAGGAAAAAATCCCATCGAATCAGCGACGAGCCTCATCTCGCAATTAAAACGCGGAATGGTCGCGCGGAGGCGCATCCACATACGCGCGCTTCCGCGTGTCCGCGCGCCGCTCTCCGTGTGTAGGTGTGCATAAGCGCCGTCAGCCGACGCCGGACGCAAGGGCGTAATAAATGCTCGCGCCGCGCGGAATTAGTTGATTAAAATATAAAAGGAGCGCGGAGGGGACGAGCGGAGCCTAGGCGCAAGCCGGTTTTTCCTCTTCTTTTTTTTTCAACCTCGCCTCCTTTTTCGCAGCCGCGGCGGACCGTCGCTCCCGGCGGCGCGCGCTCCTTTCGGCCGAGGCGCGGGGCGCGAGGCCGCGGCCCGAGAAAGAGGGAGAAGATTAGGGCGGGAGTTTTAGCGACGCTGAAAAGAGAGAACGGATAGACGGACGCGAGCCCCGCGCCCGCCGTGGGAGGAGGATAGATCGCGACCGGGGGAGCCGGGCGCCGCGCCGAAGGCGGAAGAGAGACGGCCGGGAGCGAGAGAAAGAGAGAGACCGGAGCCCGCCAGCCCCGGGAAAAGAAATAATCTGCGAGCTGTATTGACGTTTCTAGTCTAACTCTGATTGAATTATGCATGAAGCACACCGCTCTCTCGCGCTCTTGCCCAACTTCGCGATACCCCCTCGCCCGCTCCTCCGCGTAGATATTTCGCACACAGGGCACTGGCCAAATGACAAATGAATCTGCGCTTTCGTTAAGCTTTGCTCTATTTCGACTTTAGCCCTTTCCTTTTTCTCTTGCAAGCTTTGCAGATATTCTTGTTCAAATTATTATCATATTTTCGTTCTAAAATTCTCGTGCTTTTATAACAATCGCTTACATTTTTTTATGTATTATTTCATAATTAAAACGCAAGAAGGTCTTAGCAGCTTCAGTTTTGGAAAAAACTGAAAATAGTAGGAAGTATTGTAAAAATTAATATTTATCAAAAAAATTGTCAATATTTGTAAATAAACGGAGAGCGGTTCGTTAAGGGCAAATAATATTTTTTTAGTCTAAAAACGTACGGTTATATCATGAGCTGAAGCCCCGGGCACCGGAAAAAACAGCAGGTTCTGCCTTGACTCACATAAACAGGAGGGTTGCCGAATCGACGGGCGAGAAAACAACGTCTTTATGGGAGCGATAATGATTCCACTTGTTTGCCGGATGAAGCCATTCCTCTCCTTTCTTTTTCCACCCAGAAAAACCTATGTTCTCGCTTAGAATTTTTTAGGGGGAAGAAAAGTGAGATGATGAGGATGCCTAGCTCTTGATTTCGTCCTCGATTTTTCTCCACTTTTACGAAAATCACTAGATTAAATTACCGTAAAATCAGTTTGTTTATGTAAACAAATTATTAGTTTGGCAGTGAAAACAAAAATTAGGAGATTGATTATTTTGCTTCATTGAATTCATATTCCTCCTCCATGAGAACGAGCTGCAGTTTGTTTATATTTTTAAAATACTCTCTGTATTAATGGACTTGCTCAATTTCAGTATCGCCAACAAATCAGCAAAATCGCGGATAAAAAATAAAGACGATTAGTTGTTCCATTGGCGAAAAATATCGCTCAGGACTTTCAGTTTCGGATACATTTTTCGGGGGGTACAATACTTAAAAGAAACTGGCGCGAATCTTGCTCCCTCGATCTATCGTGCGCTATTGGACTCCGTCTGGGGAACGAGTTCCTTCGAGTTTTATCGAAAAAGTTGTCGAAGCTTCAAATATCTCCGCAGATGAGATCGATATTACTTACTGCTTAGAGTTTCAACTTCAGACCAACCTGCTTTATCCTTGCATGACACATTTTGAAAAAAATGAATGTATAATATTGTGCTAAAGCTTAGATCAAAGCGATTTCCATGCCAACTTTAAGCTTTTAGTATTTTACCGGAATTAATGCTTCGGGGGTCCACGTGCAGGGGCTCCTTTTTTTAATAAGTTGGCAAAAAATGATTACAAACTCCGCGCACGCTGATTACTGTCGCGTTGTGGGCGAATCCGTTTAAGCCAAATAATAGAAATCGTTTTTATTCGAACAAGCGGACGAATAAAAGGGAAAAAATGAGAAAGTAGTTACGAAGCTAGGGAAATACCGGGGTATTATTATTTCGGATCAAAAAGATGAAACAATACATTTATCTCTTTCACGGGCGAGGGAGAACCGGGAGGGATGGGCTGGAAAAAGAAGAGGATAGGAAGAGCCGGAGACATGGGCACTTTCAAGGTTGGGAGCCCGGTGTGTTTTTAAGCTCGCTAAAAATGCCAATTCAAATGTGGTTTACGAAACGCACGAGATAAAAGAGAGAAGGTCCTTTTCTCTCTTCCTCTCGTTCGTCTCCCTCGGCCGCGCCGCGGCTCGAAAAACGAGCGGAGCGAGCAAGAGAAGTACAGAAGCCAAGGAAAAAGAGAGAGGAGAGGAGGGGGCGGCGAGGCAGGGGGTGCGAGGGAGGGTGAAGGGTACGAGCTGGAAAAGTTGAGCCCTCTCAGCCACCCTCATCCGCTCTGGCGCGCGACGTCACCCTCGCTCCTCGTGCCCGCCCCGCCGGGCTCTCTCCTTGCTCCTTTTATATTTTCATAACTAATCTGCGCGGTACGTACTATTTCGCTCTCCGCACATTTTATAACTTTATGGATTTTTCTATAGAGGGACTTTCCTTCCCCTCCATCTCGTTCTCCCTCGCGCGGCTTCCCTCCCTCCGCGAGTCCTCGCGAAATGAAAGACCCGCGCGCGCGTCTATCTTTCCGCGGGGCTCGTTTGCTTGGTTCCCTTTATATCTGGCCCTCTCGCCGCGTCCGTCCGTCTGTGTCTTCCTATCTTTTTTTTTCTCCGCGCAAAGGGCGCGTCTTCTTTTCTCGAGGTTCGCACCCGAAAGACAATAGTTGGCCCGCCGTTTCGGCCGCGGTATAAAGGCGCGCGCGCGATGCATTTTAAGCAGTTAATGGGCCTAATGTGCGTTATTTACGAGCGAGGCTCTCCTCCCTTCCTATCCCCCTGTACCCCCCTTTTTTTTTAAATTGTAGTTATGGAAATGCGGAGATAAGTTAGCGAAGTTACTTTTTTTTTACGAAAGCGTTCGCCTAATATTTTATCCATGTATATCGTTTACATTTTTATTCCTCTAATAAATCTCTGTATGAATTTTGATTCCGGCTTTTATTTATGTGAAAAATGTGGCGGGTTCATAAACGAGAGAGACACCGGCACCCGGGAACTTTTGACTTTTTGATGAAGCAGCGTTACTTTAACTGTTATTTTAACGAAAATTAATACGTCCCTTTACAATTTATCTGACGCGAGGCACGCGGGCGCGACCTTCTGCAAGCTTATCATTTTTTCAGGCCGGGCTCGATTTCCAGCGGCATTCGCGTGAAAAATGGATAAGAGAAAAATACATTAAACGACGTTAAAAATATTCCCAGTCGTCACTGGCGCGAAATCAATCAAAGAAACGTTTAACAAAAAAAAGCCGCGAAAAATTCGATTTAATCCGCAAAGTGGTAAACCGAAAAGGTAAAATATCACGCGCATATTTATCGGAGAGAGGGGGAGCGAAAAAAAAGGTCGGCGTGAAAATCTCCGCTCGGGAGTTTCCCGCGGTATAGCGCGTTTAATCGACAGGTGTGCGCGCGTGAAAAAAAAAACGCCGACGAGAGAGAGAGAGCGGAGAAAAAAAAAGCGAGCGAGAGAGGAGGAGGCGGATTAAAATTTCGCTCTCAACGCGGCGCCGCCGGGAGGAGCGTGTTATATTTTTGGACTTTGGCGAGCGTTTGCGCTCGTAGGCTCCGTCCGCGGAACTTTGCATTCCCTTCGCACGGCGGGGGGGGGCCGCGGCGCGCACGCTCGGGCTTTCGCTATTAATAGAAAAAGAGGGCAGGAGAGGATGTAGCTCTCGACGGTCAACAGCGCGTGCAGGAAGAAGGAGCGGGAAAAGGGTGAACGAGCGACAGGAGAGAGCCCGCGGCGATAGCGCCGAGGGTCCGGAGCGCCCCGCGCGCGCGCTCGCGCACACACAAACGAGCCGGGGGACACGCGCGTTCGGCCGTTTTCGCGTCACTTCCGCCTTCGTCTTTCGGTCGCCAGGCTATATTTTCCTCCTCCTTCTTCTGCGTACGTCGTGCGTTTTTTTTAAGAGCATTTTCATACGACGCGCGAGGGGTTGTTTACCGCGTAAATTGTTAAATGTCGCAGCTTGCGGACCCCTCGGCCGTGGCTTTGATTTTTTCCGCGTTAGCGTGCCGTTGTAGGGGCACAAAGGGTATTATTTTTTCGCAGTTTTTTTTTTATATATAACGGTATTTTCGAGCGAGGCGTCTGACCGTGCTTGCCTGTTTTCACACAAGTTTTCCGTATACTTTTAGCGGAGATTTTCAGCTCTATTTTTTTTCTTCCTTGCGGAGGGTGCGTTAAAGGGTCGCTCGTAGAGTAATAAGCCAATTTATTAAATTTAGTAATCGAATTAAAAATTCTTTTCGAAAAACGGACAATGCTATGAAAATTTTGTTAATAACGACGAGGCGAGAGCCGGGTGCTCGCTGAAGGGCGGAAAATTTCCCGAGCCTCAGGGCAGCTCGTAGTTTTGCGTAAATTTTATAAAAGGCTCGATTGAGTTTGAAATTAATAAAAAATTATGCAACACAAGGTCCATAATTGAATTTACTGCAGTATCGACGATATTGAAAAGCCTTAATTACGCGATTGCTACGCATTTTCGGATTGATACCGAGGTCTACAAAATATATAATATTTAAAATGTAAATCCCTATAAAGATTAAATATCGTCCGAATTCGTTCGAGCTCGCTGTGTTCCTTTACAAAAGCCACTGCTCGGAGAAATTAATAAACATTAATTAATGGAAACGAAATTTAAACAACGTTAATTTTGCCGAAACTCAGATTACAGCCAAGTGCGGGAGGAAGCGGTAGAAAAAAAAGAGGGGGCGGCGGGTAGCTAGGCGGGGGGTGGTATCAGAAACGAATGTTTTTCGCTCCTACAGTAAAATCAGAGGGTGAAATGTAAAAGCGCCCTCGCGTCAGTCGGGTCAAACCCCCCCCCCTCTTCTCGCCCCCTCCCCCCTCGGCTATCTCTTTCCGTCGGTTGTGCGCGGGCGCTCTTCGCGCTCGGTACATGAATTTTATTATGCATTTACGCACTTATACATCTGGCGTAACTACGCGGGGCACGCACACACCGGCACTCGCTCGCGCTCCCTTTCTGTCTCTGCTCGTCCCGCTCCCTGGCGGTGCCGCTTGCCTTTGCCGGCGCCGCGGGAAAAAGGACAGAGAGAAGGGAGAAATCAGCTCTCCCCCCCTCCCCCCACCCCCGGAGCGGAGAGCGAGCGAGAGAAAGAGAGAGAGAAAGAGCGCGCGCGCGTCGGTACAACCCCGCCGCCAATAGAAAGCCCCGCGACTAGTGCTAAAAACGGGGATCGATACTAAAATGCTTTAAAATCGCGGATTTTATATCTAGCGGGTGGGGGGCCGGGCGGCAGCGCGCGCGCCTAGCTCCCGCCCGTGTCGAACGTCGCTCCTCTCTCTTTCCCTCGCTCCGTCGCAATTTTTCTCCCTCCCGTCCACCGGGGCGACTGGGCTCGGTTACGTTTTCCGCTCGGCCGATAAAATAAAAAAGCAAATTATGATTTGGAGGGCCGGGCGGCGCCTGTCACTCGCAAAGTTTCGCGCGCCTCCCCTCCACGCCTCCCCTCCTCCCCACCGACGCGCCAGCTACCCCACGCGTACGTGTGTGCGCGCCTGCCTAATAAAACTCGCGTTTCACGTAAACTGATATTCGCGTTTGCGAAAATTACCGGACGCGCGAGCGCGAGCTTTTACGTCTGCTGCAGGGATTACATTAACAATGGCTTTTCGTGGAAACTGGGTGGGGAGGGGGGCCGGCGGGGGTGCGGATAGAATAATCACGACGTCATTTTGCGATAATGATCGGCATTGTTGCGTTTATCTGAAAGGGCGGGGGTAAAAAACCGAGAGAGCTTTTTGCGCGCGGGCCCGTGTACGAGCCAGCTTTGTGTCTCGTTATTCGTTATTATTGAACTTTAATTCCGGCGCCAGGGCTCGAAAATTTTTTGTCGCTTTTGTTTGTTAGCGCGCGGGTGAGAAAAATGCGTAATGCAACGAAAGCGATACCGCGACGCGAGCGCGCGCGCCGATGTATAATTTTACCCACCGGCCGCCAATTCGATGATATTTATTTTCAAATGCGACGTTTATCCGAATATACGAGAAAAATTATAATTTCGGCCGTAAAGAGTTAACGATAAAATTTGGATACTTTTTTTGCGCAGAATTTTTTCCTACGGCTTTTATTCCGTAATTTTTTTGTTTAACTTTTAGTAAATTTACGTTCATTTGGTTGGAAAAAGCTCTCGATAAAAATGTCTAAAACGATTTGATGGAAAAAAAACAAAAAAATTTTCGCCGTTCAAAAAATTGATACTTCTCGAATTACATAATCGCCCCGCCTACCGAAACCAATCAAGTTAACAATCATCGATGTTAAAGCGGATCCCGCCTAAAAACCGTAAAAGATCTAGTCGAGCTCGAATTCAATATGATCGCGATAAAAATCACGCCTATGAAATTAGGCTACCTTCCCCTCGACTCCCTCGGCGATTACATTAGCATAGTCGGTCATTTTTCAAATCGAAAACTGAAAACCTTACGAATCACGGGTGAAACGAGGCGTGTGGTGTCAACCGGCAAAAGAGAGCAAACGCGCGCGGCGGCCGGGTAGGGCGTAGGGGGGTGGTACGCTTTTTTTTCCTCCGCGTACCTGCGACGACGACACACGCGGGGTAGAGAGAGCAAAAGGCCGAGGGTGGAAAAGGTAGGGAGAGAAAGAGCGGCGCGGGAGCGGAGAAAACCGACGGAGGGTGTAGGAGCGCGCGAGCGAGACGGGGCGAGGAGCCACCCTTGTTTCACTCCGCTTTTTAATAAGGACCTCGTTTGGTACTCTAGGCTTTAAATAGATCAATACCCACGTACTTCATCCCTGGCAACGGATCCATTGCCCTTTCCCTTTTTACCCTGCGCAATGAAACGCGCCGCGCGCTTCCACCCTCGCTTCTCTTCGCCGGGTCCCCCCTCTTTTTTGCGCTACCTACCTCTCTTACCTACAGATCTCCTTTTTTCGCGACCCCCGCGCTTAGAAATACTCGCTGATTTTCTTCGTTTTGCGACGTTTTGCGAATTTCTGCACTTTTTTTATTAATATTCGCACTTTTATTTTTTCCATCATTTTCTGATAATCGCTTTTTGATCATCAGATCTGGGTAATTTTACACGCTGTATTTTAGCGAATATGTTAAATTTATATTATTTTGCCTTTATGCCTCTCCCAATCGAGTTTTTTCCTCTGTATAATGTTGTTTTATTATTTTCACTCGTTCGTTAAAATTATATACGATTCTTTCGTCCGTAATTTTAATGAATCAATTTACTGTGCATTATTATTTATAGCCCCGTGCAATATTTGTATATGTTTTTCCGTTTTATGCTTTCATGCTATTTCATTAATTTCAATATTAACAAATATATATGCATGCTTTCGTGAATTTTTCATTTTTTGTTTAAACAGCTTCAATGAGCCAAATGTTTACAAATTCTCTGTTTGATATTTATCATTAATTATTAAAATGGCCCTTATGTTAATTAATGAAGGTATTCACTTAGGTAAGACAGTAAATTAAAATAAAAATAAAATAAAAGGGTAATAGTTATTGTAAATTCAAAATTGACAAAAACAAGAATTCATGGCAAAAAATTATTAAACTTCATTTTTAGGCAAAAAAGTTATCTTCAACTCCGTTTGTCATTTTTTTTCTCAGTCTAATAAAAGAAAATATTCAAATTTACCAAATCCCGAGGTGTAACAATTTGGCAAAACGGTGCCCACTTTCTCCGTCACTCTTGCGAGCAGCCCGCCGGCGGCATTGAGATTCGCATTTTCCTGCCTTTTTCCCGCGCATTTTTCCTCCTCCGCTTTTTCACTCTCGCTCGCCGTCTCTCTCGCGCGCTCGCGCGCCCACTTTTTTTCCCGCACCCCCCACCTCTTTTATTTTTCTCTCGTGCCTTTTTTTTCGCGCAAACCGCGCCACGGCCACCTCTCCTCTCCGCCTCTCTCTCTCTCTCCCCCGGCGCTCTCGCTCTCCGGGTGAATGGGCGAAAATGTAGGTAGAAGCGGTTTCGCTTTCTATACGTACCGACGAAAACGAGAGTCACGTACGGACGCGCGCGCGCGCGAGCGCGAGCTTTAACGTACGTACGTGCGGCTCGGGATTTACGCGAGCGCCCGGCCGCGCGCGCGCCGGTGGGAGAGACGAGGCCATCAAATCTGCGCCTCTCGTCTCGTGCGCGGAGCGACACAAGTGGTCGCTCGTCCTCTCCGGCTGCGTTCCACCCGAGCGAATTGCCCAAGGTCGATTTTCCCGGATTTTTCTCGCACTCCTCTCCTTCCTTTTTTCTGCTCGCCACTTCACTCTCGGTTGTCTCTTTTTTTCTGTTTTTCTACCCCATTTTTCGAGCGGGGATTTTTTTTTTTCGCGCCCAGTTGGCTTGGTAAACGCCGCCTGATTTTCCGTCTTTCTTTCGCCGGCTCGTTTCGAGAGTCGCGTTGTCGTTGCAGATAGGAGATCAAAAGGGATCGATTGAATTTTCGCCGCTGTACGAATTGGGTATTAATGAAACTTTACACTTTGGTCCGGCTCGCTTTTTGCGAGGAGTACACAGGCGGACTTTATTTAATACAAATTTATGGGGATTTTCCTGCGATATGTTAAAAAGGTTTTTTGAATCAATACCATACAAATGCTTTGATATTAAAAGTACTTTGTGCGACGCGTAATCTGTATAATATTAAAAGTATGCATTTTACTGACTGAAGTATCTCTGCATTGTAACAAACGTAAATATTTTTAACTGCAATATCGAATTCCGAGTAATATTAATGCATCAAGCTCGATATGAATATTTTGTCTCTTTCATTATGTGCGAATTTTAATATAAATTTTTGACAGAATTTTAATTCAATTAACAACGTCAGAGGGTACATTCTTTTCTCATTATAAATAAAATTAAATTTATTTTAAAGTTATTTCGTTACATTATAAAAGCATTGAAATATTAAACGGAGCTTTTTTTTATTTTTTTTTTCCCATATAAAATTATCGCATAAAGTAATGTGCAGAGTTAATCGCATTTAAGAGTTTATATTCTTTTAGAATTATAATTAAGCTTTATTAAACACTATCGCTAAATCATATCGAGATATTTTTAAATTTAAATTAGCGAGAATAATGAAATATCGATCACTAACAATTTCAAATGAAAGAAAAAAGCAATACGATGAAAAAAAATTTAATCTTGGATTTTGTTTAATGTCCAACCATTTAATTTTTCCAATACACTATGCACACTGTCAGTTAATCTGTCAATTTGTAACAGTGAATACTCCACCTATATCACCCTGAATTTTTATAACCCTCCTTTATACTTGCTGTTCTATTCCCCGCTTGATTCCCGCTCATCTACCGGTCCCGGTGATGCGATTGTTTAAAAAAAAACCAAAAGATAGGCGATATTCGCGTGTCACGGGTAATCGAGCACCTCCGCAAAGGAAAAATTATCAAGCGACCAGGAAACAAAAGGCTCGCACAGGTCGGCGGTATTTGTCAGCGACGGGACATTAATGGGCTCCGTTGTTTTCTCTCGGCCTCTCGCCCGGCGATTTGTGCCTCGCCGTTTTTTTTTTTTTTTTTTTTTTTTTTCGGGGGAGCTCCGCGACCGTGCGGAGGCGAGCAGCGTAGGAGGGGAGCGCAGGAGGGGGGGTTGAATAGTCCAACGAACCGAGCCGAGCTCCGGGGGATGATGCCGGCATTACGCTCCTTTTTTTCAGGGGCGCCCGCCCGAGCAGACGCGCGCGGCGCAAGGGGTGATTTGTCGACTTGACCCCGAGAGGCGTGAATGAGAGCGAGAAAGAGAGAGAGACAGAGAGAGAGAGAGAGAGAAGCGGACGCGTGTCCTTGACCTATCGACGCCAACGCCCCCGACGCTCGTCCGGAAGTGTGTGTACTTCGCTCTCGGTCGCCGTAAGAATCGCCTCGCCTGAATTACTCATGCCGGGCGAACTTACGTCGCGCCCCGGAGGCTCATTTATTTAAAGTAAATATCGACGATTTCTTATTTACCAGGCCGCTTTATAGAGGCGGCCGACCCGGAATGAATTATTCTAGAGCACTCGCGAATTATGGCGACGAGGAGTTAGGACTTTTTCGGGGCTCCGCTTTTTTTTCGAACTTTACGCCTCTCTGTACACTTTCACTGAAGAATTTAAGTGGGAGATAAATTCAGCCTAGGAACGTCGACGAGGCTAACTATACTTGGACGGCGTGGGTTCCTCTGTGTATAAAACGAGTACACGTACGCGCGGGGCCTCCGCGTCTGGCCTGACGCGGCTGTTTCTACTTAAAACGGGAGACTACGCGATTTTAGCTCACGCCAGTGTCGATTGTGGTTCATGTCAATTAATTTACTAATTTATTTTTGAGACTCGCAAAAACCAGCGGCTATCGATTGGCTCGTGAACAATTAAATAAAAGAAGAAAAGTTAAATTGTTTGCTAGAAAAAGTACATAATTACTTTTTACAGATATTTAAATAATTAAAATAATTACTAAGTTGTACGATGTTTTTTTTACACACAATAAACTCGGCTAAATTTGTTGTCCGATATCTCAATTAGCGGCTAAAAAAGTCGATAACATCCAAAAACAATAAACACTAAATACGCTCTAATTATCGGTTATTGCATTTTCTAATATTAATTTACGTACAGAAATAGAATATGAATACAAGTCTTTATTTTGTCAGCAATAATTATTCTCGCCTTATAAATAAACTAAACGCACATAAATTAGTACGGTAATAGCATAAAAAAACTCTATTTCAGCTAGTTCTCCAATACACTATTCCAACGTAATGAATAGTGATACCTAAGCACTTCGAGGCCGATGAAAAAGCTCCGCGAAAAAAACTCGAATCCAGGGCTCCTAAAATTGAAAATATCGTAACCCACTTTATTAATCCGTTGATCGGAACCTCGCTAAGACAAAAATCAGTCAGATTGTTCAATCTTTGCAAGCAACGTATTCACGCAGCTTCCTGAAGAATCGACATAAGCGGCCGATGGAGGTCAGTAGAAGGGAGCCCCTGAAAGAGATAGCAGTCCGTGTCAGGCCGATAAAATTGACGAGAGGGGCGCGATCCGCTCGGATGAGAGTAGCGTCGCGTCCGCGGCTCGCGGATGCCGCGCGGCGCGTAATTTCCTCGGGTCGCCGCAAAATCAATAAAAGAAACATTACATCGGCTTGCGCGCTCGCGGGAGGAGCCAAGTCCCTCTCTCTCGGGCTGCGCTCGCGCTGGTCCCCGCCTCTCCTCTCCCTCTTTCCCTTTCTAATTTTCTCTTTCCCTCCTGCCTAGAAGAGAGAGAGAGAGAGAGAGAGAGAGAGAGAGAGAGAGAGAGAGAGAGAGAGAGAGAGAGAGAGAGAGACCGAGCCCGCGCGAGACGCGCGCCAG
>JAXIUT010000021.1:13550050-13596413 GCA_035586675.1 Eurytoma californica
GCGAAAAAAGCGAAGGAGGTCCGCGCGTCCCAGGACTAATCACCGGGGCATAAATCGCGCGGCCGAAGAAACGCGCATTTCCGAGGTGAAATCGAGCGAGAAAAAATTCGGCCCGCGAGAGAGCCCGCCGTTCCGTGCATCTGGGCGCGTGCAGCCAGCGCCGGCCCTGTCGGAGCCTTGCACACGCTCGACGAGGCTGCGGAATGCGCGCGCGTGAGATGCGGCCCCCGGTCCCTCTCGGTGCTAGAGCTCCCCCCTCGCCGCCCCCTCCCCCCTCCGCTGGGCCACGAAAGTCGGCCCTCCTGTCGCCTCTCGCTCCTAAACTGCACTCTATCCCTCCGCGTGGGGCCCCGTCACTCTCTCTCTCTCCCTCTCGTCCCACGGGCCGCGCCTTCCCCCGCCTCCCCCGGCCCCCTAGTGCTCCTCTATGCGTTTGCTCGGGGCCTCCCCACTCAGAGCGGGGAGAGGCCGAAGCCCGGCCGAGGGTCCGAAAAGTGCAACGGCCTAAATTTCGCGATGAACGCCGGGGCCGAGAGAGCGCTCGCCTCGCCGTATGCCGCTTCTCCACTCGCGCGCTGCTGCGTTCGTTGACTTGCCCACAATTTTTATGTATATTTAGACGCGCTATTTTTGCCTTTTTTTTCTCTCGCCGAGCGATGAGTGTGCATTGCCTTTTCTTTTTAATCGGCCAATTGTGATCGGGCAAAAGTGGATTTGTTTTGATTCCGCTGGCTCTATTCATAAAAACTAATCGCGATGTGTACTAGCGAAACATTCTGTTACTATTCATTTGAATTTAAAAGTTTTTTAATGATTAATTTTGATATAAGTTAGAAAATAAATGTTTATCAATTTATCTTTAACGTTTACACTTTTAATAACTCTTCAGAACTAATTAACTAAAATTAACTTTCCTTTTTAAATACAGTCGTAAATTTTTTTAAGAGTTTCGCTAAATTATAAAATGATTCTTAAACGAAAACTTGGACGAGTGGAAAAAATTGTTAACGTAGAACTTCAAAATTTCTAACATCAACGAAGTCAGCGCAAACATTCCCGCTGTAGTTACCTCGATTTCTTAGCCGTTGAACAATCCCGAAAGAGAAACTCGAAAAATTTCTAAAAAGAGAGTTAAGAAGGAAAGAAATAAAATGCAGCGCACCGAGCGCAGCGAGATCATGGCGTTTTAAAGCGAGTGTGTAGGCCGCTCGGGAGCGCAAGTGGAGAAGGTGCAATAGCCGAAACGGGGGCCTTGGACAAGAGAGTCGCTCAGCCCCCCTCCCCCTCCACGTGGCCGTGCAGTGCAACAACCTAATTTCTAGAGGCTCCCTCTTTTCCCTCCGCCTCAGCGGGCCTCCTTCTCCTCCCGTGCGTCAGCCTCGCGGAGTAGCGAGGAGAGGAGAGAGCCTCTGCCGAATTTTGCCTCCTCCCCCTCGGCCTCCATCCTCCCGCGGCCGCTTCTCGCCTGTCTCACTCCGGGCCGCTCCGGTGCGCCTGTCGCCATCGCGCTCGCCTCTTCTTCCCCGGCTCTCGCGGGGCCTCGAGGACGGTCAGCGGCTTTCTCTCTCTACTATTCGGCTCCTCTCGCCTACCGACGTAAAATCTCTCGTAAAATCGTCACTGACGCCGCACTCTTTAGCGGGCATTTCTTACTTGCTTTTTAATCGTCTTTTGTTTCCTCCGGCCTTTTTTGCCGCGTTTTCTACCGCTCCGGGCTCGCAGCCCACTTTCTTCTGTACTTTGCCTTCTAGTTATTACTTCTAAGTTACTCGCCGAAATATAATATGACTTTTTCAAACCCTTCGCCATCGGCAAATGGGCCTCTTTCTGCGCAATTCCAGGGTTTTAGACGAGGCTCAGTAATGATAAATATTAGACTTTTGGGACAATTGATTTCTGATGCCCTACTTTATGCTTTTATTGCGAAAAAAATCCTCACGTTAGCCTCCGTAAAGAATATTTCAAATTAGGACTACCGTCGTACCCGGTGATTATGGCACGGAGCTTCGGGTGCAGTCATGACGATACACCCAACGTCAGGTGTCGGTAGTATTTTGGTCGCATCGCCCTAAGCGCGCATTGTGTATTCAAAACAACGCAACTGTCGATTCCACGCGCAGCTACGTGGAATTTGAGATATTCGCCTCAAGATTCTTTTTTGCCACGTGAAAAGAAAAGATCAACAAAAATTTTTATATTTCGTGCCGAGCCCTCGCGTATTATATTTTTCTTTTTTTTTTTTTTATTTTTTCAGCTTAGAGCGAATTTCGAGCGAACTTGTGTCTACTAACTGCCTGCAACGATGGATATGCAACACGATACGGGCTCCTCGGCACGAAGCCCTAACTCTTTCTCCCCCTCCTCACCCTTCTTGTGTGCTGGCTTTCTTACGAATCTCAAGCTTGTTTGTTTTAAGAACCCTGTGTCCCATGACGATTACGTAAAAATTATTTAAACTCGTTGTGTAAGACTGCAGGGTGAGCTTTCAAAGTGAGCGTATGAGACTGCCGCAAAGTGCGCATATTTGAGCATCACTCCTCTTTAACTCGCAAATTTGTATGTGCGGTTTCTAGACATCAGTTCAACATCTGTCACACCTGAAAAGATAGCGGAATTCGATTTTTTTCTGCACGCTCATCCGCATCAAAGCGCGATCCAATAATATTTTTGCGCAGTAAACAAAATAAAATAAAAGGTCAAGATAAACTCGAATAAAGTTAAATAATCCCATTACTCGAATTAATGCAATTTCATCAACACCCGCTTTGCAGCGTTGGTTCGAGGAGAGCGATTTCACGAATCAAGTATATCAGCGCGTAATCGCTAAAATTAGAATTAAAACACGCTAAATTGCAATTCCCCGAATTAAGGGGTACCCGCATCGTAGATCTGAGTCATTACGGATACAACGACTTCTTTTACTGAGCGACGGGCGCGTCGATCGCGAAAAAAATTCGGCGCGCTATAGGCAATATCGGGCCGAGCTGCTGCAGGTTTCGGCACTGCATCCTCGATGCTCAGGATCAACGCCCCTACGAAAGTTCTTTGAGCCGAGGAAGAGCGTAGAATGGAGAGTGAGAGAGGAAGAGAGGGTGGAGGGGGCGAGAGGAGAAGAGAGAGACGGAAAGACCACCTGCCCGGGGCCTCGCAAAACCCCACCTTGGTCATCGTGTGCCGCGTGCGTTTTCGTACTATCTCTCTCTCTCGCTCTTTCTCTCTGTCCCTCTCTTCGTTTCGCGACCAAGTGCATTGGCCCCTGATGTGTGCGTCGACTTGACTTAGCCACTTAGAACTTGCGTGTAAGCCACATAATGCAAAAACATCGATCGTGCGAGCGTGGCCCGAGCGCGCGTGCAGCGCGAAAAAAAAATTCAAAAGAGAAAAATATTTTTGTGAGAAGCCAGTGAGTTTCTGGCTCTACCAAAATACTCGCGGGTGTCTAGCGAAAAATAAACTGCGCATTGTATTTTTCACTTTTGTTTTGATCTTCGATGTATCCAACTTCTTTCGAACAAATAGCCACTAAACTGCGAAATTTACAATTATTTTATATTGATAAATTAAAGCAAATAAAACTCAATCGACAGAACTAATTAACGCAACGGCAAAAAAGTCAATTTCGTAAATTCGATTTACGTAAATCAATATTTAGGTACATGAAATTAGTATCGACGTAACGAGCCAAAACATGTTTTTAAAAAATTTAAAAACCGAGGAGCGAAAAACAACAACAGAATAAAAATCGCGAGCGCGGCTAGCGTGCGCCGAAAACACGGCGCGAGCTGCAATTACTCGCTTAAAAAAAGGGTCCCGGATGTTTTGGCGACTCGTCCGTCAAAAATGCAAAGTGCGCCGGGCCAGGCAGCTCCTCGCCATTGTTGTGTCGTTCACGGCCCGGGCCCGGGCGAGCGAGTGACGCGATCGCGCGAGAATGAATGCGCGATAGAGCAGCGATTTCCAAATACTTTTTTGGGAACACCTTTCTTTGTGCGCGGGCCACGCGGCCCGCGAATACAGTGTGGCCCCTTTGTGCGCCGCGAGGCGCGCAGATTGCACGCCTCGAATAGAATTTCGTTGCCCGGGCTACTTCGTTGCGCGCAGCTCTTTCTTATTGCTGCAACGAAACTTGCGGTGCACCAATTTTGCGCCATTTGAAAATATTTTATTTTTAGTTTATTATATTGCTTACGAATTTGAAATGCATTTAGCTAAATTAAAATGCAAGTTTTCGGTCACGGTATAATGTATCATTCTTTTAGAAAGATTTATTATATATTAAAATTTTGTGCAAACTCAGACTTTTTCGAAATATTTAATGCAGGAGCCTCGAGAACATGTAAATTTTGGAATGCAAAAAGGGAATGAAATAATTAGCATAAAATCGTAATTAAAATGTAGACTAAATAACGTTGAATAAAATAATTGGAATCCGGAAAATATAAATAAAATGAAAAAAGATCAAAGACTTACGGCGATAATTTAGCATTGGCGAATAAGCCGACTGTTCGTTCAAACATTCAGCCGGCGAGCTCGCGCATATTCGATGGAAAAAAAATAAATATTTCATGCAGCGCGCGCACTTATCGCGCAAAATACGTCTAGGAATCGTTAAAACATACATGTACATGACATCCGTTCGTTCAACTCCGTTGTTTAATTACTAAATGTCAATTAGCGCGAATCGCGCGCGACACACGACAGTTATAAATGCAATAAGCGAAATATACTTTAAAATGTAATCCGCCGGCCCTGAAATATTGAAATAAAACCCGAGCGTCCGCCGGCCCTGCCGCTCGCTCGCGCTCGATCGATCATTAAAAAATGCAGTCAATCTTAATCACACGCTCCCTTAAACAATTCACGCAGGCCCGCAGCCGCGACGGATGCGCAGCGCGCGGGACAGAGAAGACAGTGGAGCGAACGGGGAGAGAGAGGAGCGAACGGAGAGAAGAAGACGGAACCGCGGAATATTTTAACGCTGCGTCGAGAAGGAGGAAGAGGAAAGAGCGCAAGGAGGGGGGGAGGAGGGGGGCTACGTTAAGGAAAAAAGGCGCGCGAACTGGCATTGTCGCCGCTGTGCCAGTGTACATTATGCGCGCGAGGGAAGGCGGGAGAGAGAGGGAAGTTCCTCGGGTGGTTGATCGATGGGTTCGGTGCAACGCCCGTAATCTTCGGGGGCCTTAAACTCTCCGCGGCCGTGCGTGACCATCGTTTTCGAGCCGCGCGTGTGCGAGTCCTTCTCGCGGCTCCCTGTGTATATGCGCCTCGAAAAAGAGTGTCGAGGAAGAGCCCGGCTCAAGAAGCGCCGCATAAATTATACGTTGATGTAACGGAGGATACTTTTTTTTCTGCGGGGTCTCTGATTGCGAATGAAAACGATATCGAGGCTGCGGGATTTTCTTTTCGCGTCAAATGTTTATTATTGGATGTGCATTTTAATTATTTATCTAACATCTGCTTTGTCAATGATTTACGATGTTTTGAATAAAATAGTTTCCCATTTAGTGCGTTTATGATTAATAATAATTCTTGATGCAAGAAATTATATATTTATGTATAAATACTGTAAAAAAAATATCTTTTCATCATTTGTTATTCAAAAAATGAAATTTTGATTATCAAAAAATTTAACAAATTAATTTTGTTAAATATTTTAGAATAATGTTGATCGTATTAGAATTCAAAATATTAAATTTAATTTACCTATTTAAAAAATCTTTTCTCATTCGAAAAAAAATTCTAATTAATACAAGTGCAAGTATTTTATTGACATGCGTCATAGAGAAAAAGTAGCACAGCTTTTTTTACTCGCACCATGCGTCAGCGTCCGCGAAAGCTTTATAATTAACAAAAAATATTAACATCGAATAATCGGCGAGCACCCTCGTGACAATAGAGTAATCTGCATATGTAATAAGCCGTCGTAATTTAGTGCAAGATCTGTATTCGCCGGCGGGCGCGAAAATAAAATCCGTCAAAGAAGCTTTCTCTTCGACGCGAGCCAATAAAGAGATTCGCGCGGGTGCAAGCTGCAGAATCGCGGGCCGGGGACCGGGCAATTTTATTTCTAGAATGTTTGCTTTGAAGAAAAAGAAGGCAGGGCGGCCGCGCGGCGCGAAAAAGAGATCGCGCGCCCCGGCTTCTTGTTAAACGCGCCCGGCGATATTTAAGAGGTTCTTGATCCGCGCGCCGGCCCACGACGCCGAGGACGGCCGCGCGCCTCGGTTATGAATAGCCCGTTCGACGAAAAACCGATGCTCTGCACTGCATCTCGCCGCCACCGAGGCACGACCGCTCGCTTTTTTTATTATTTTTTTTTCGGAAAAAGCGATCGCTGCGCGTCACTTTTTTTCCGGTGCTTTGATCGCCCCGTGTTTGTCCGTTTATTGTCGATTAACACCCGATTTCGGAATTCACTCCTGCTGCTTGTTTTTTATTTGCTTGATCGGAAAAAATTAAATAATTTGTATAAATAGCATTTCATTTAAAATGTTGAATAATAAGAATGTCCTACTCTTTTTAAAAACTTCAAGAAGTCTGTGAGTAAAATAAAGTTAAATAAAAAGACGAGAATCTAGTTTTTAAAAGTGGCAAAATCAAGCTTTTATCGCTTTTCCTTTTGTTTCCGTTCGCTAGCAAATTTAGGGAAGAACCGTTGTTGCATTCTGGAGGTGATTTCTCTTGAGTGTCACGGCTCCGTGGCCACGCCGAAAATTTTTTTTCGGCCTTCTTCCTTCCAGTAATTGTTTCATCGCATCCTGTCGTCTTCACTCTCCCACGCAATCTAAAACACTAAATTCTTTTGAAAAATCTCGGCGACTTCTTTGTAATTACATTAGATAATTGTTTGTAAATATTCATTGTTAGAAAATATTTTAATTTTTGAAAAAATAATTATTCACTCAAGTACCTCTCAATAAAAAAAGTGGTTATTAATTACTTAAGAGCTGATTAATTTTTATTACAAATTTTTAGAAATATCTCATATTACATATCTTTAAAATTATCTATATTTTTAAAAGTTTTGGAAACACAAAAAATGAATACGTGCCTTTATAAATCTTCTCTGTAATGGTACAAACTAATAAAAATTCTACTCCTACTTCCGATGTTCATCGAAACTTCAAAGCTTAAAGTACAGCTGAACTTCGAGGGAAAACACATAACTTCGGTACGGTATCTAGAAGTAAATATCGCTGGTGTTTTAGTTTAAGTAGTATTTACAAGATTTATACGTATTATTGATTTACAAGGATACATGAACAACAGTAGTACTTACTTGGCGCTCGCGATTTAGATAATAAGTGAAAACTTCGATACGTTTCCGAAACTTTTGCCTTGATCGTATTTCAAAAGAAACCCACTAAAAATTTCTTTACTACATTACTTTTCTTTACAAGTGCAAAGTTATGTCTGTAAACTCTATTCCTCTCATAATGAACTTTTTCATTAAAAAACTGTTAATCAGTTGAAATTAAATCAATTTTTTTAATTTCGAACGAGGCCTGATCGTCCTACGCGGATTTGAAGGGGGACACGTTTAAATACGTTCTCGATTAACTCGCTCTGGCATTCGAAAGCACTCCCTACCACTTGGCATTTTTTTTGCGAGTTAAGCACTCGAGTGACATAAAATTTTCGCGCGGCGAATCAATGATCGATGCATTATTGCATTACGTATTGTTCAATCGTGACGCATCGCCCAGAAGAAAGTCGCCCAAGCTTTATAGTTCGCGGTATACCCGTCGCTTTCGCATATTCGATGTGAGAATCTTGAAACAAAGTAACAAGAACCGAATTCAGATTAGTCGACATTTGTTGGTTAATTATAGTGACTTTTATTAATTCGCCTTGTTTGATAATATAATGGAAAGCGTGACAATTTTTTCGACACATCGTGCTTTTCGTGGGTAGTCGAGGAATTTGGGTAGGTTGTTTGTTGTTATTGCAGCAACTTTCCGCGTTCTTTGCTTCAGCGTAAAGACACATTGTTGATTGTTTTTTTTTTAATTCACAGGAGTTGCTCCAGTCCCGAGCGAAAATAGGCTACTTTATTCAGTGCTGGATTAGGAATTGCAGCTGAAGGTGAGTCATTCTCTTTTTTCATTTTTGGTTCTTCATTTGCATATTTTATCGAACAATACAATTCGTTCGCGAATTTTGAGAGAGCCAACGGAAACATTATTTACCTTCTCATTTTTTTCAATATAAAATGAAAATTCATTAAAATAATCAATATTGCAACTTTACGTATTTTCTGGGCTTTAATGTATTTTATTAATTTTTACTTATTTATTTTATTCCGCATATGCATTTCAATCAACAGTGTTATCAAATAAAACATCGCCCCCGCTTTTTTCATAACCCGTCGTTTTATTATTTATTAATATTTCATAAATTTTGATTTATTTTAATTAATTTCAAGTACAATCGCGCAGAATTATAATTGAAAATCATTGAAAGCGAGATTGCGAGAGCAAATATTTAAATTCGATTTTAAATTTAATTAATATTATGAAAAGTCTCCATCGAGCTGCGCCGAATTTCCATAAAAATCCAATTCTTCCTCCATAATTCCGAACAAAACGCGTAAACACTCGCGCTACTTACCATAAAAAAATAGAAATTCGCAATCGTATAAATTAAACTCGCGGTCGCGGGCGTCGCGCAAAAAATTTCCCCGCCACAGGAAAAAAAGGAGATCGCAACGAAAAAAAAAACAAGCTATCCGGTAAATATAATAACGAAAAATATCGGGGATAAATCGAGGGAAATGAAAATTTACTCGTCATAGGTCGCGCGCGGGCGACATCAACGGTGCGTGACACTTCGTTATCATAGCCCATTGCGCATCGAACGCAACAAAAAAAGCATCGAGGGAGGGAAAAAAAAGAGAAGCGAGTTATAATAGACCGTCGCGAGAGGTCCGCACTCTGGGGAGGCTGGCTGGCGCTAAAATCCGAGAGCAAAGAGGGTGCAGGCGGGGACGGAAGCAGCGCGCGCAAGTGAGAGAAGTAAAAGAGGTGGAGGGTAAATAGGGAGGGATTGTTAAAACGGAAAAGCGATGGTCGCCGAATAAATTGCACGGTAGGATGTATCGGCGTTATCGAATTAGCGTCAGCGTAAAATTTCGGATGGCTCGCTCGCTCGCTCACGCTAATGTCCTGCGCGGGGTGGCGGGGGCGCGGGCGAGAGAGAGAGAGAGAGAGAGAGAGAGAGAGAGAGAGAGAGAGAGACGGTCGCGCGAAAGAGTGAGCGGGGAGAATCGCGGGCGCGTATCGCGCGCTCTCGATATTCGCGGGCGCGGAAATCGTCGACGATAAATATTAATTATTTTTGTTTGTCGCTCCCCGGCCCCGGCCTCGCGCTGCCGCATTAATAACATTGCAAAGCCAAGCATTGCTGCGCCGCCGCCGCCGCCGCCGCCGCCGCTGCATCTGCATCGCCTACATACCTGGCCGAGCGAGCGGGCGCGCAAAAACGTTGAAATAACAGATTCGCCAACTGAAACGCAATAATCGCGACGGGCGAATACGTAATTTTCGCAAACAAAGTGCGTAAATAATAACCGCGCTATTTACCTGGGAGCCGAAGCTCGAGCGCTCGTATTTAATTATTATAAATGCATCGGGGTGGGTGCGCGGGTGTAGGGGGGTGGCGCTTTTGCCGGAGAGCCGATACGACGTGTGGGCGCGGAAAAGCGAAATGAAAAAACGAGAGCGCGCGCGGGAGTCGGTGGGGTGGGCAAAAAAGGAAGCGGGTATAGGGCGGGTCGCGCGAAAAAGCGGCGCGCGCCCGGCGCGTCGATGAAATCTATGCGAGCGATAAATAATGGCCCGATGACCCTTTTTGTGCGTGCTTCATCACGTTAGTTTGATCGAGTATTTGGTAAGCTTTTAGACATTGTTTATTGTATATAGAGCGTGGACGGGCCGCCGGGCGGTACCTCCCTCTCTTTCTCGCGAGCGCGAAAATACTGATAAATTATTTGCGCCCGGTTCCTTTTTTATTATTATTATTATTATTTTTATGGTGTTTATCTTGTTCTCGGACGAAATGGAAATAGCTTCCGTGCGTTAATTTCCAGTTATTGTGCAAAAAGCGTAAAACTGAAATTGCAGATTTTACGTTTGAAATTTATTTTACACGGGCGAATAATTATACTGAGTGGTGGATTGCGTAAGCTTTTACATTTAGATAACTGCAATGATTTTTGCGAATGCGGAGGAAAATTTACTCCCCAACTGCTCGTTCAATATTTTCCAATATTGAATATACATTATTTTTTAATACCGTAAATTCGTATATGTAATGCGCTCTCAATGCGTATTTTTACGTTACAATGGAATTAAAATAAATGCGATTGAACCTTTTAAAAGGATTTATTCCAATTTCAATTGAGCTTTTTTCATTAAAAAAAATTACATGCAAATAAATGTAGCTTCATTAATTCGGGAGTATAAAAGCGCGTTTCTGCAGTAATTCAATGATAACATGGTGTCAATAAAATCTCCGGAATTTTGGCAGGGAGTTTTTCCTCTGAAAAACGGCCTTTTTTCTCTTAATTATTCAATTTTACGATGTTTGCGCAACATCCATTAATTTTCCAAAATATAAATAATTATACCAAATCCCGAATGCAAATTCCCAGAAATAACGACACGAAATTACGTAAAATTCGTAGCGGAGGAAAAATCAAAGAATCAGAAAAATAGTTAATTCCCGCGTAAAATGAAGTACGCGGCGAAAGGATTACGTCGCTGGCGCGCGTCGACATCGGAGACGCGCATAAACGCAATTAAATACCCTCCATCGGGCAATCTAAAACGAGAATCTCGCCGGCTGCTTACACCCGGGGCGTCCGGCGAACAAAAGTCCGGGCGCGATAACAATAATATTTAAGCTACTCGTTGCGCGAGTTTCGCGCTCCGATGACGCAACCGGCCGGCCGCTTATGAAACCCCGGCGAATAGGAGGCCCGATTTTTATAGAGTGCAGGCTTGCAGTTTTTCGGGCGACCCCGTTGCATAAATTACCGATGCGCCGCGTAAGTCGCGGTGCGCGCGAATTCGTCCCCGTTGGCCTCGCGCGGGTAGGGTTTCCTAATAGGCGCTGGACGGCCGAGGAAAGTAGGGGGACTTTGCAAGCTCGCAGATTTGGCGCAGCGGACAATAGGGACGAGTCGACGGGGCGTGCACTCCTTTTTTCTCCCGTCGGCGATATTGTTTTAGCCGTGATTAATCATCGCATTGTAGAAATTTTCACTCGTCGAATGTAATTTCGCTGCTTGATTAAAGCGCCGGATTGCGCGCTCGGACACTTTTTATGTGTAGTGGCGTGCGTTTAATGACATTAAAAAGAGGCATCGATAAAGCCCGATATATTAATGCTCAATAGACATTATTTGAAGTTTATCTCGTAAAATTCGACTGGATTTCGAATATTTTCCGACGAGATATGAAACGGACATTGTTTCAAGCTTAAAAACTGTCCCCTTTTATAATATATATCAGATAACGCAATTTTGCGAAAAACGGGCGTTAAATTTTATGAAATATGTTAAAAAGAATCCATAAAACATGTGACGTATATGAAACGCGTTAAATTACTGATAAATTTCTCTGCATTAATGATTCGGATATTTTTTACATTTTTTCGCAAATTCATTTATTCGCAACGGCTTTATTCAATTACACGACTGACAATATTAATTACGATAAATTACGGGAAAAAGATTCCTCTCCGTGATTTTGCGGGCTCTCGTGACCGATGCGCGCGCGACAAAAGAGCCGAAATTACGGCGAAATTCGATGTCGTGCAAAAAGAAAGATACCGAAACCGCGCGGAATAGGTAAAAGAGGTTGAATATTGTAGAAAAAAAGTGTCGAGGAGTACGTGGGAATTACGGGGGACCTGACCCCCGGAAGCAGTAGACAACGGGCACGGGCCGAATGTACATGCAATTATTAAGCGCATCCTTGCGAATTTCGCCGGTGGAATTGTTAATACGCTTTTGTGCAAAGTGCCCACCGGGGACCAGGCGGCGGATACATTTCGGCTTAATAATACCGACCGGCCCGTAGATGTAAGATAGTTGTAATTAGGCAGGCGAATGCACTCGTTGCTTTTTCGGCGCTCTCTAGCCGTGACCCAGCCATGTGCACTTCCTCGCCACGCAGCGGCTCTTCCACGGATTTAAATTCCGCGCGAAAAAGACGCCCACCTAATGTCACTCTGATTAGAGGATCTAACGTACTTTTTCACTAATTATGCTTTTTATTTTAATAACTGATTATCGGCCGATGCTATCCAGTCTTTCAAAAGTGTAATTTAGTTTGATTTATGCATTTTAGGATGTTGCAGTTTTATGCAAAATAATAAAGTAGTATAAAATAACGATTGAATGTAGAAAAAAAATATTCGATGGCTTTTCTGAGAATTAAAATATTCATTTTCGAATCTGATATTATTTTTCAGAAAAATAAAAATTTGTCCTCTCATGGTAAAACTCTTTACAGTTTAAAAGAATCTACCGTTATGATAAAGCTAAATTTAACTTTGGCAAAAGGATGGAATCGACAGATTTTTTTAGCTCATCTACGAATACTTAAATAATATAACTTTGAACGGATACCATTGTATCAAAAATAACGTTCCCTTATTATATAAAAAGTAGTAATTAAATAATGAAGTTAAATAAATCTCTTCATTAAAGTGACAAGTAGACGGAATTTGAGACAATATTCTCATCACACATGTAACGTATTAAAAAAAAATAATAAGATTCTTCACACGTACGTTTCAAAAATAGAAGACATTTGAGCGATCCTTGAAGGGCTGAATCATTAACCACCACCGATATTTCAATCGCAAATTAAGTAATGCTCAATTATAAATATCTTTTTGGCAGTTACGTATTAAAATGCATAAAAGTACATAATTAATATATCGTGCCCATGTCACCTAAGCGAATCTTATCTCCGAACGGCCGACAACTCTGCAGCCGAAAAGCCAGTCCGTATCATATCCAATAGCGTCGGTTGCCAAGGCAAAGAAATATATCAGTAAAAAAAGGTGAAAAATCGCACGCGCACGGCCGGGATCAATAACCCGCGGGGCCCACGACCTCTTTCGCGCGGGCTGCACTTCCTGCGCGCGGGGCCCGCTCCTAAATATTGTGCGTGCACCTCTACGCACGTGCGCCCGGCGATATGCTCGGCGCGCCCGGCCCGCGAAATTCGTCTCTCCCGAGCGTGGGATGCGCCCTTCCGCCCCGAAAAACGCGGCTCTAGACGCGGCGCGCCTAATTGAGAGGTGGACGCGTCGTCGCGCTCATCGCGGCGGAATTTACCGCGCCCGCCGCGACTCCTCCGCGGGTCTTCCTGTTTTTGCGAATCGCGAGCGGCGCGTGCGTCGAACCCCGGCGATGCACTTCCTCTTTCCCATAAAAGAGAGCCGCTCCGGCCTCTTTTTGTTGCGAGGGAAGGCGTTCACCTGACTCGCCCCTGCGGAGCCCGCCTGCGAAAAGTTCAGTCCCCGGGCCGAAACGGTAGCGCGCCGTTTTGGGAGCGCACGCACGCCGCGGATCGGGGAGCCAACGACCGATACCGCATTGTTGGTTTTCAACGACAATGAAGATGCGCTCCCTCGCTTTTCCGTCCTTTTATTTCTGAGGTCTCGCCGCTTTCATGGGCCTTCAATGACTACCGGCCTTTTTACAGTTTTAAGATGAGTAACTCCGAGGGAAATTTATGTAATATGCACCGACAGGAATTAATCGGATGCAAATTACACAGCACATGCATACTAATCAGTTTTTAATTTTGGCACAGAAAAATCGTCTGCAATATGTTTTCTACATTTTCGTTTCTATTATTATTTAAAATATTTATTTTTTGAAACACTACGGACTTTATTTCGTATTTATAATTATTTCAATTCTCTAAGTTTGTTAAATACTTTAAAAAGAGCTTAATAAGTTCTAAAAAGCTGGGAACTTCCAGAAAAAATTACTTACTGTGCGTGCAAAAGAAACACAATTTCATAATAATTGTTTTAATGAATTTTCATTTTATACATTCTACCAAAAATTACGCTCTACATTCTGATTTGAATTTTTCGCCCTATACTTCGTTAGATCCTTGTTTCAATTTATACCGCCTTATTGCGAGACGCACCGATCTTTAAAAGTGAAGATGTTGCACAATTTCTGTTGACGCGAAAATTTTTCAAACAGGGCAAAGCGTATTTAGAACAGTTTATTTTTACGACACCAGTTGTTTGGGTATTAACGAAGGCACTTTGTTCGAGCGACATCGTTTTTTCCTTCCTCTACGAATCGCATTTTCCACGAGATCATCGTTAATAACAACAACTGCGTTGTGCATTTCGCGAATGCAGAAAAAAAAAGAGTTGAATTATACAGGCCTGCATTTCTCTCGAAATTAATTACGAAAGTAAAACATGTCCCACCTACGCGGCGGCTGTTTTGCAAAACAATCAATTCCCGAAAAATATGTAACGCGAACGGCCATTCGGCGTACGGCAACGTCGAAAAAAATTTTGAGCGCGCGCTCGTCGAGGCGCAATTTGTAACCTTCGAATTTGTCGTTGCACGACTTCCCAAGCGCGGAGAAAAATAACGAAGAAACGAAGGCGTTTCCGAATGAAAGTGCATTTGCACGGCTATGGATTATAATTCATTCATATTTCAGAGATTTACTAGCCACAATACGAAGATCGTTATCAGGCACCCAGTGACCTATGCCTTGATGTCTTTGAGATATTATTTAGTATCGACAAATGCATATTTAATGTATTGTATAAGTTTACTGGATATTGTTAGAATTATGTCTAGTACACGATTAAAACAGCCGTTCTTTCAAAGTGAAAATAGAAAGCTCATATTTATTTGAAGATATGTAGAAGCAGAGTAATAAAGTGTTTTAATCTTTTGCTTTTTATTGATACATTGCATTCTTTCAATTACTTTTTTCTCTCTTAGTTTATAAAGCATTCTCATGTACTTTATTAGCATTGAAATACAGAAAATATATTTACATAAAATACTTTATTGTATAAAATTTTGACTGTGAATCCTAAGCGTAACACAAAATTAATTAATTATCGTACACAGTATAAAATGAGTAAATAAATTATCACGAAAGATTCGCAGTTATATAAACGTTTTGAGAGTAAAATTATTTATAGAATGTCTTTTTCTTCTTTACATTTAGTGGTTACGTGATGCAATCGCATCTTGATATGTCATCATTCTAGTTAAGTTTTCTGGCTATCGTTCAATTTTGATTTTATTCAGGCAACTAAGCACAAATTAGATTCAATAACATTTTTATTCGTTAGACATTTGCGCATACTTTTAGTTTTATCAGCATAACGGTATATGAAAGAAAAATAAATTTTGCTCTGATGTCTATTTAATACCCACAATTTTTTAGTTGTATTTGCGATATTAATCATCGTTTATTAAGAGACTTCTGGAATTACTTATCTACGTCTCGCGTTTCGTTGAAACTTATTTTATAAGGTATGTAGGCAACATTTTTGTTACCCAAGAGATCAAAATGTAAAGTTTGCCGGAGAAAAATTTCGGCACCTTCCATGCTGCCATTTTTTGCAAAAATACACCACGTTAAGTGGGAAGAAATTATAAGAAAAAAGAAATAGCAAAATTCGAGCATCCGCCGGCGAAGCACGTGTCGCGCATCTTTCTATGAATTGATAACCGGACACTCGAACTCGTCGTCGCGGCCTCGGAAACCCGAGTAAAAGGCCGCACGACAATTTATTTACAAAAGAAAAAAAGGGGGATCTTCTTTTTTTGCCTCCGCTATGAATGCATCTAATCAACGCAGGAAAGCGGCGCTGATTCTTTTTTCCCGGCGAAAACTCAGCGAAATTGAATCCCCCGGCGGTGGCCGCCGCGATTGCCCAAGTGTTCTTCCTATGAAAGCTTACTAGACATGTCGCGCTGCATTCTAGGCGCATGACACACATATTATATATATAGCCGCGTCGCGCAACGTCTTTGTTCTATACGCCGCGGCATTCTGCAAGTACCTGCAGTTTTGCGCTGCCCCGTCATCACTATCGCTTCGCGCGATGCCCGCGGCCGAATGCAAATTGCGAAAGTGGATTTGGAATTTCTCGCCCGGACGGGGGATTCCGCCTGGCGTGCGCGCGTCCAACTTGCAACTTCCACGCTCCCGTTTCGTTCGACGAGGCGCGCAAGATACGGGCGCGACGTTTCGGCAGCCTCGATTTGCAAAATTCTTTTTTTTTTTTGCCTAGCGATTCGGGGGAATATTTCGTTTGCGGTCTATTCGGTTTCGTTTGTTTTGGAAATAATTTTTGCTCGCTTTACTCGAATTTGCTCGCTGTTCCTTGAGCATTCCAATGGTTTTAAAATGATATCTAAAATCTTTCAAATGGGATAATATTTGCGCGCAATTAAGAGAATGCGATATCATTGAGAATATGCATAAATTTGATTGCGAGCGTCATTGGGATTTATGGCGGAGTATCACTATTTGATCACGTGTTTCAAAAGCCGAATTTATTTATTCTAATAATCGCGGTTGTTCAATCGGAAAATGAAATAATTTTGAGTAAATAAAAATTAGAAAGAATGCTGAAATAGTTGATTTTTATCGCATGAAATAAAATTGTTGGCAGTACAATTTGCGAGAATTCCTTTACCTAATAAACAATCAACATTAATTGCATATGCAATAATTGGCTTTTTGTTTAAAAATATAAGCTCATCGTTTTAGAAAAAGTCATAACCGTTTTTCATAAAAAATTTGAACTTTTCTTTCCTTATTAAAGAGATACCATAAGAAACTAGTTAGAAGTAGCTTAAATAATTTATGTGAATGATAACAATAGATAATCATGAAAATTTATCAAACGCGTGACTGAGGAAACATTAGAAAGAGTACTTAGAAGTGGAAACTAACTTGAACTTTAATCATAGATCGTAGATCTTCTTAGCAGACTAGATACGCATTACTAAAAACAAGAAAATAATGTCCGCTTCTATATCATACTTGAAAAGTTTTCTGAAATAATTTGATCTCTTATCTTAGAAAATATATTATTTTTATAAGGGAAAAATTCAAGTGCAAAAAGAATCATTATAAATAATCTATATATCTACAAAGTTCATCTTGTTGAAATAGCTAAAATAAATTTATAAATTATTATAGGAATAGTACGTAATACGTAATATTGTAGAATCAATATTTTGTCCCAATAATCAAGATAAGTGTGTACAATAATTTTGCAAATGCCTTATGATATCGAGGATTAACATTCATTTGTAAACATTAACAATGAATGAAATTTGTGGACTAACATCATAAATAATTCACCTCTTAGAGGAATTTTAAAACGACGACGTCGAAATAAAAAGCGAAAAGTGGTTTGCCTTTAAAGACATTAGCCAACGCCGCTGACTTCAATGCTCTTACGCAAGCGAGTGCAGCACCGAAAATCGCGCCACGTAACAAAAATCGAATCGAGCGCGATTAGCTTCAACCGAGGCACGAAACTTCTCGTCCTCGGCCGCCAGACCCCGGGGCCAAAAAGTCGAGAGAGAAAAAAAATTCGAAAGTGCGAATTTTTCGCGCAATGGTGAATCTCGTCGCGCGACGCGCTGAAACGGGTCTCTTCCTTAGTTTACAAGTTAAGGGAAAGAGCGCGCCGGCCCGCAAATTTACGAGGTTTTTAAATGTGCATAAGCGACGCCTCGCGTCGCCGCACGCACACGATCGGGAGCGACGATACGCGCCGGCCTTTATAGGCGTATAACTTTTACTGCCGCGACGCGCGCGCCCAGATTTACGTGACGTGGATAAATACAACATTATTAGGGCTGCGCAATTAATGTTACTCTAAGGGATCGGCCGAGATGGACAATGCTGAGCACTGCTCCATCGATGAATATTTACCTTCTTGACAGATCGTTTACTTTGGATTCGTCTGCAATTGACGAGCCTTTGGCGTTTGAAAAGAGTCTTAAAGTGAATATTTTAGTAATAATTTCAATTTTAAAAACCTACGGGTAATAGTAAATATTGCACTTACTTTTATTATTATTATTACAGAAAAATTGCAGTTATTAATTACAAACTTTTTAGATTATTTTAAAATATAAAAGAACAAAACACAAATTTGATACTTATAATATATCAATTTTTGTAGGTTTAAAAATTACATGAGAAATTTTTCAAGGAACTATTGTAAGTCTTAAATTTAAAAACTTAATGGAATGAGTAATTAAAAAAAAAGAAAGATATGATAAGTTTCAATAACAACAAGTGAATATTAATTAACGAGTAAGAAAGCATTACGTATTATTTAATCAGGTATATCAATAAGTGTCTCTGGCGAATTTGCATATCACTTTGCGGATCTATGCTTGAAAAGATTCGCCCCAAAAAATAAAGTCATTCACCTTATCACAATTTTATTCAAATCTCACTTTTAGCGAAAGTCACGCGTACAAATCGCTGCCGGACGAAGATACCGAGATTAGCCGCGGTAAATGCAGCCTGCCATTTTTCTTGCTGCAGGTAAAAAAAAAAGTTGAAAAGAGTCGCGACAAAAAGCACGCACGAATCGAGCGGCACCGATTTGTCTAACTTTCCCGCGGGCTCCGCGAAAGAAAAGAAACTGCGCGAGCCCGCGAGGAAGGCGCAGCTGCGCGCGTCCTCTGAAAAGGAGCCCAATAGACGGGCACGTGAAGAATCGACGGAATTCCGCGAGGAAGGAGCGAGTCACGGGGGTACAAAGGGAGGGAGGGCCCCGGGGCGAGCCGATTTTCGAACGCGCAAGAGATTATCTAACACCGTGGCTGCGGACGCGCGGGGAGCGCGGGGAGGAGGAGGAAGAGAGGACAGCGGGGAAGGAGGAAGAGGAGCGGAGGTAGCTGGGGGAAACGGCCGAATCTGCAACATGTGCTGCAGGCTCGCATGAGGGCAACTCGTCCGGCCAAATTACTATGATTTCATCGCCGAGTACGAATGAAATATGCAGATGTAGAGATGTTTGCTTAATAACTTTCGAACGGAGATCTTGTAAATTCTATTTCCTTTTTCTTCGTTAAATTTTTAGGGGGGCGGTGTACTCCGATTTACTCCGCGTATCGTTCCGATTTCGGAGTAGTTTTATGACGTTTATTATACTTTTAATGTTAAATGATATAAATTGTATGAAATTAATTTCTTTGAGGGGGTAAAAATATAGTTTTAAAATTAAAAACTGACGCTAATAAATTGGCAGTTAGCTTTCTGAAACCTTCTTATTAACTTTAATTAAATATTATCTATTTTAATTATTACTGTATTATTGTTAATTGTTTTCTTACTTCTTCCGCCTCACATCATATATTAGGTTGATATAATTTACTGCTTATATTAAAAGCTAAAATAAAACAAATGTCTGTAAAAGAATAAATTACTGATAATTATTTGATTATTGATAATGGTACCGATGATTCAATGAATTATTTATACTCAAACAGTTTTAAAATTTCCTATCAGACATTCCGCGCATGGAAACGCAGCCTAAAATTTGGCGTTCATTAAATACTCTGTTAGCGCTCACGGCGAAATAAAATCTGAGAGAGCCAGCTTTCAATCTAGAAATTTTGTATTCCCCCGACATCGAAAGCTCAAGGGTGAAAATCATTTCTCATAGCAATTTAAAAAATAACATCCTCTACGTGCAGTTGCACACGCGCTTCTTCTGGGCCCGCGTATAGCGCAGCGCAGAAGGCAGGCCTGGCAGGAGGAGGAAGGCGAAGAAGAAGAAAAAGGGCCAGAGGGCCCGCGAGGAGGAGTGGAGGGTCAGGGGGGAGAGGAGAGAGGAGGACCCGGGTGGCTAGCTTTCGCGGTTCGCCGAGTGCGAGAGAGGGGGGACGCCGAAATTTCGGGCGAGTAGGAAGAGGACGCGGCAGGAGGACGAGGAAGGCGCGGGAACGGGGGAGAGCCGAGGAGGTGAATGTCCAAGGGGGCAACCTGTTCGGGGTTCATGGCCCTCTCGAAGCGACTCTAGCAAATGCACGCGCTGCATCGGTCCTCACCCCCCCTCCATCTCTCTCTCAACGGCGAAAATTTTGCTAGCCGTGGGCCTCCGTGCATAACATTTAGATGTTCGCGATTTTCGAAGCGCTTGTACAAAAAGCCCGGCTAATTTGAATTTCACTTTGTTTTGTATAGCACCGCTCGTAGACATAAATTTAATAATAATTAATCAACGCGGCCGAGTAATAGAAATTATCGTTAGTAGATTCCTTTATTTATGCATCTCTTTCGAATATTCCATTGTGATATCTTCATTGGTATCGATATGCATCTACTAAATTTTCTATAAATAGCGGGATTTTTTATTCATGGAAATGTTCTATAAATGAAAAATTTTCTGATACACAAAAATACTAATTTCGATGCACTGGCATGTGCTCTGTTAGTTATTAACCGCATTATCGGGTCAATCTAATTATCGACGGATAAATTATTTTAGAAGTAATTCATTCTGGTATACATGTACGAGTCGGTTCGTGGCCAAAAATATTTATCCATCTTCGCTTACCGAAATAGAAAATCTATTAAGCGTAGATTTTGTTGTTGACTAATTACTACTCTCACAAACTCAAGCCTTAATCGCAATAAAACTGAAAATTCAAAGTTGAAATTATTTAAAAACAAGTTTTTCTCAAACTTATATGAGTTATGAGTTTGCAGAATTAATGACAAGTATTTTGTTTGGACATATTGTCTATTAACTGGTTGATTCGTTAAAGTTTCGGATGACGAAACTGTGATGGGTTTTGTTCACTTAATTGTCTCTCGTTTCCTTAACGGCCTTTCAATTCCTGAAAAAATCTCATCATTGTATTAGACAAGAATTTTACCAAGTTACAGTAAAAGGAAAAATACTGAATCATATTTTCTCATGAAATGCAGAAATTTATGCGAGAGCATACAAGCGACTTAGTAAATTTTTAACTCTCTGATTTGTGCTTCTATAACGGTGCTTTATTCTGAAGTACGAGATCCTTAAATATTCTGCATTCGCGTTGCGCTCGTTACAAGACTGGTTTAAAATATTGATTCTGCATTAAAATATTAACAGGAACTTAGCATACAAGTTTCGCAAATTTTTGAAAAAAAAAAGGGACGGAAAGTAGAAATACCACAATTTGAGCAAAAATATACAAGGTGTAAACCCAAACAATTGTAAAATAGGGCGGCTCGAATGAAAGGAGGGGCCCCCGCCAGTACGAAAACAGTGAAATATGCAAATGAGCCGCGCAAAAACGACGTTTCTCTCCTCAAAAAAGCCGATGCATTGAATTGCCCCCCGAATGTGGGAACATATTTTTCTAAGGATGTTGGGCTAGACATCTCCAAGTCAAGCTGCACCGGCTGCATCCGTGGCGGCGGCAGCGGGACCAAAGGGATTCGGAGAGAAAGGGAGAAGGAGCGAGATAGGGAGAGAGGGCGAAATAGCGTGGCAGAAAAGGAGGGCAGACGAGCGGCAGCGGCGTCCGGCGATGCAAGTCTCTCTCTCTCATATCTTCCTCCACCTCTCTCAAAGGGATAGGAAACCAGTTTGGTGCAGCGGCAGCCGCGGCGCGCATCGAGAGAGGAGAGCACTACGCTGACGCTTTTACGGCGAGTCGCTCACTACGCGGAGAAAGAGGGAAGCGAGGAGGGCGAGGGAGCCCCTCTCTCTCCTGCGGGGCTCTCCTATTCCATTATGCGGCTATGTCCTTAAGGACTTCTTTTTTGCCGAAGAGCGAACGCAGTTATAACTCTTTCACGTCGGGACGGCTACCGAAACAAAACGTCATCCGAGCGCATCCCCCGGCGATCCCGTCACTGGCGGCCTAGTCGCTGCAACAGTTTTATCCCGATTTCGCCGAATTCGATGGTAATTAGGCTACCCCTTCGGTCCCCGCGCACGTTTACGACTAGCCGCTAAACGGCCCGTCAGTCGAATTGTTGAAAAGGCTTGTTCCTTCAAAATTCCGCTTTCGTCAATGGAGAACATAAGGAAAGAAACTTAACGCATTAATTTCCATCGATCGCTGTACGAAATTCGAATTGATTTATGTTTAAATACACAGGCAAAAAATCTTCATTGGTACCCGCTAAAAAGGCAGCAGCCGCTGGGAAGGATCGGGCCGCGAATCGGCGAACAATGCGCGCAAGTATTGCGCTCGTCAATTAAGCAGCGGGTCTTGCGCGGAGCGGGGACCGCTGGCAAGAGACAAGGTGCGCCGAACCCGGTGTAAGCCGGTCAATTAGGGACAATGCGAAACGGTAGTCCGCTAATGACCTGCGAAATATTAATTGACCGGCACACGCGAGGACTGCGGGGCCCTGTGATAGCAACGGCCGCCCGTTTTTCGGGGACTCGACGGGGCGCGGGCTTCACCGGGACGAATGAAGATGCAATTTGCGCTTCTTAGAAGCGAGATTAGAGACGGGAATTTTTTTGTCGGCAGCCTCGTGTCCAAATGATTGGGCGGAATTTCCAAGTCAGAGCAGGTTGCACTTCGTTAGAGTGCAATAATTGCAGCGGGGAGGTAAATGAGTTGGAGATTTTTTTCGCTCGTTTGCAGGTGAAAAGTTTATAATCGATTTGTAAAGGACTTTTGCATTAATTTGTTTACAGTATGTGTTGCAGGTTATTACTTAAGCTATGAAGTAATTAATTTTTAATAATTTTGAATATGTCAAAGTTTTACAAGTGGTAATTTTTACATTATTTAAAAAAAAATTTCCATTTACCAGACACTCTTTAAACTTTTTTTAAAGAGTTTTTTAATGACATAGCATCATCGACCGGAGTTTTGAAAAAGTACTTTTAGCGAAAATTGAAATAATGAGAATCTATCGGTGATTATAGTTAATCAGGGAAAAAAGGGGAGAAAGGTGGGATGTAGGCGTAGAAAGGTGGGAAGGAGGAAAGGAGAAAGAGGGAGGGAGGAGTTAATGTAGCTAAAAACTGCGTATAGATAGACGGTTGGATAGACGTGAGGAAATTAATATGTGAAATGGCGTACAACTGCCAAGGCAAAAAGAAAAAATTGAATACATTTCAACGTCTGCAGTTATGAAAAAATTTCAATATCTTCCGATCGCCACCTCAATTTACGCAAATATTTCGCAATTAATTTAACAACGAAGAGTTGCAAAATTCGAGTGCTAATAGTGCAAAAGCCGAGTTTGGCAATACTGTAAAAAAGGACTGTTTAAAAATCGGCTCAGGAAAAATCCCGCTAAAAGAAATAAATCCGCGGAAAAAAAGAGGCGCATCCTGCGCACGGCAATCTCGTCGGCGGAGAGTCTCCGCATTGCATCGGCCGGAGCTTGGGCGCCGCAGAAAAATCCGGCGAGGAGCTGCTCTTGCGAGGGAGAGGGATCGCCGCCTGCACATCGCCTGGCGACTACTCGATGCGCAGCTAACTGTACATAAGTTTGGCTATGCACGGGCTAAACGCCTCGCCGTCTCTCTCGGAGGCTCGCTGCCTCGGCCTCGGGTGCGAGCGAGAGGGGGAGGAGCGGGCGAGATTCGGCGGAGGAGAGGAAGCGAAAAGAGAGAATCAAAGAAGGAAAAAGAGTGGGAACCCGGAGGGACACGGACACGCACAGGCACAAGCTCTAGAGGACTGCCTAACGCCAAGGAAAGAGGAGAGAGAAAGCGGGCTTTCGCCGAAGGGGCTGCGGGAGGGGTGCGGGAGCGGCCGCTCCGGGAGGAGGGAGGATGCGGCAGGGGTGTAGGGGGGCTCCGCCAAAACTTGGGGGGAGCGCCGAGTTTTGAGCTTGGAGGGGCATTACGCGCGCTCGCACACACACAGCCGGCGAAAAATCGGGCAAGGACCGCAGCGCAGGAGCGGCGGCGGCCACGTCCGTGGGAGGGGAGGGTGAGGCGGACAGGAGATTCCCGGAGGGGCCAGCCGCCTCGCTCTCTTCTTTCTGTGCGCGTGCATTCTTTCCTCCTCTGGCTAGTCGGGCTTTTTTCGCGAGCGAGAGAGCCGCACCGAAGCCGGCGTAGAGGGGGGCCGACGGCGAGAGCGCAAACCGCCCCTCGCTCGGCTCCCCCGCTCCCGACGGCCGAGCCGCCGCCGCCGCCCCTCTCTTCGCCGCCTCTCTTTTAGAGGTTCATATGAATTTTGCGACACTCAATAAAAAGTGGTTCCACGAGGTTAACATTTCGGTAACTATACCCCTCGCCTACCCGCCGCCGCCGCCGCGCACGCACCTTCCCTCCCTCCCGCCTCCCTCCCTCTTCTTTCGCACGCACACGCCGAAGCGGATAATGTAATATACGCGCCTGCATGCGGCCGAGGCTGGGTGCGCGCACACAGGCTCATTAGCATCGGCCGAAAGAGAGAAAGAAGGAGGCAAAGAAGAGAGGGCGAGGTACACCACGACTACTACTACTATATACTAATACGGAGCGGAGAGCGGGGCCCGCGCGCGAAACGGAGAGGCGAGGGAGAGAGAGAGGAGCGGCTGCGAAAAAGCGAGAGAGAAAGAGTTCGGCCGTCGCCGCCGCCGAAAAAACTGCACGGGAGAGAGAAGCGACCGGCGGCCCGAGGGAGAAAGAGAGAGAGCGAGAGAGGGCCGGCCGCAGCGAGGCACCGCACACAAACCGAACCGCGCGCGAATCAAGTGCTTTGGCCAGTCGCGTTCCCAATCACTCTACGACTAGGTAGTCCCGGTGTCCGAACGTCCCGCGACAGTCCATCTCCGGCAACGCTCCACCGTCTCCGCAGGCCGCACTTCGCCACCGACACCACCACCCGTCCGCGCCTTCCACCCGCAACGCACACCCGCCACGCACACCCGCTACCGAGCCGCGACGTCGCCAGCACCAGTCAGTTCTTCTTCGTCGCCGGCCGATCTTCTTCGCCCCCGCGATTTTTCCTCCCCCTCGCCTCTTCTCGTTTTTCCCATCCCTGCCAGCCGGGGCTCGCGCGGAGCGACCGCACCGGAGCGCAGTTGCAACTTGACGCGAGGAGCACGTGTCGCGAGGTGCCTCGTGCGCTCCCAGAGTACACTGCGCACTCGCGTACGAGCCCGGCGCGGAGGAGAGAGACGGCTTTCCTCGCCCCGTTTCCCTCTTCCTTTTTCCCCCGTCTTCGTCGAAAGTGCAATCGGTGCAGAGCGAGGCGCGCACGACGCCTCGTGGACGCCGGACGACCCCCGTCCAGGTGCACAGTGCGCGGACCTTGGACCCGCGGTGCGGGATGCGAAGGCGCGAGCCCGTCGAGGGAGGAGGACGCGCCGAAGACTGAACCCGTCGAGAGGATTTCCCCGGAGGAGACACGAGAAGACTGCTGCGCTCGCAACGAGAGAGTAAGAAGACTTAAGCGATACGTGTGAAAGCTACAAGACTTAAAAACCCAAAAGAAGGACGCTACGCGCGCATAAAGCAAAGTGATTTTTGAACGTGATATATTGTAAGAGAGCCGAGTAAAGCGAAAATTTAAAAAAAGAGAAAAATTTCGAGAGATAAGGGAAACTAAGAAATTTATAAACTGTGTCGATTGACGTATAACTTACGTTCGCGCTGTCCTTTGAGTGCGCGAGACGGTAAGAGAGACAGAGAGATGGACGTAGGGCCGGACTCGAGAGACCCGAGGCCGCGCGACACACTCGAGAGCTTGTACAGCACGGTGTAGAGGAGGAGGCGAGAAAGGAAAGGACGGAAGAGAGGAGCGAGAGAGAGGGACAGGAGATTCGCGCGGAAGACGTCGAGGAAGATATCGCGAGGCGAGAGAGACTCGGCAAGACGCATCACCGTTACTCCGGGCGCAAGGACGAGCCGAGGCGGGACGAGGACGCTCAGCGGCACCAGGACACCTTTTTTACGCACTCCTCGGGACCTGTACAAGGTACTTATCCGCACTGCACATACCTTTTCTTTATCGCAACCGGCGAGCGACTGGCGGCCGCGCGAAGGCTGCCGCAAGCGAGTCGCTTTTAAACTTTTTTCTAAATTCTAAGCCTAATTCTTCTTAGATTCTAAATTCTAGTCTCGGCTGATTAGGATTTTTTTTCTCCGAGCTGCATTCATTGCTTCTTTTTCTTTTTTTCTAATGCTATTCAAATTAACATTTTTAGAGCTCATGAATTTTCGCGTATTTTTAAAATTAAATGAGGCGTAAGAGGTAGACATTTTTAAGTTTTTAAAATAGTTTCTTGGAGCGTCGTCACGATAAAACTATATACTGTTTTGAATCGTTAACTAAAAAATGCACAAGTGACCTTGTGGAAATTCTGCGAGAGCATAACACGCAATAAATTTAATGCTTTTATAGTTATTATGCATAAATAATATTTAAATTCTTTCGGGATAGCATTCAATTATTCTGAATTTGTTGCTCTTATTACCTCTGTACTTTATTCATAAGAAACAAAGAGATTCGTCAAGTCTGACCTTGTGCAAATTTCACATGAGCAATATAGGGTAAAATAGCGGACAGAACCAGATTAAATTAGCGTTGAATCTACTGCAATAAAATAGTTTTTATATCATTTCACTTACGCTGCATTCTCTTAAAAGAAAAATAAATAAATGAAATATGTAAATATAACCTTGCACAATGCGCACAACAGTAGACCACGTCACAGGGGCACCTTTTCGTGCGCAGCATTGAGGTGAAATCGATGGCCAAAGTTTATAAAATTCAAATGCATAGCAGTCGATCGCGCAGAAAAAAAATTGCTTAGCGAGCAGAAAAAAAAGAATGCAAGAAGAATCTCGCACAAATTCGATAAAACTCCGCAAGCGGATAGAGAAAAGAGGAGAAAAAAAAATTGCGAGCTAAGGTCACGGGACGTCGTATTTTTTTTCGCCACACGAGCACACTCTCGATTTTTCCACTTGTCGCTCTCCTCGCGCTTTTCTACGCGGTGCGCGCGCTCTCGCGTACATATATACAGAGCGGCACGCACGTCTCGCGCGCTCTGGGGTGGGAGGAAAATTTTTTTTTTTTCCCCAAGCTCCGGGGAAACGCGTCGGATTTCGTTTTACGAGAGAAGGAGCTGGCAGAGAGAGAAGTGGAATTTGTTCTCCCTTTTTACGACGAGAGCGTGCAGCGTGCCCCCGAGACTCGTAACACGATCGTGTTTTAGCTATTACGTGCAAATCGTTGAGTCTACGCTCGGCGCTTTTTTTCGGCGATCGAGGAGCCGATTCTTTTTTTGCTTCCGGTGCCGCGACTTTTGGCCGAGAGGCGAGAACAAAAACAGTAGTGATAACGCCGAATTGAAGGTCAGGATAGTTTCTATGCCCGGAATAAGATACGTCATCTGGCTCGGTTTAGTTCTAGGAATAATTTCGGTATATCGGAAGGCTTTTGAATTTTGAGAAGGGCAATATTCTAAGCAACCGTCTCAAATATTTCTTATTTATAAATAAGTTGAGACACAAGGAAACGACTCAACTGGTATGTGACATTTCAAAGTCTAAATTGAAATATTCTTAATTAATTATAACCTGCATTTTTCTAAGAAAATGTAATAATAATAGAAATGGTCAAAAAGAATAGTCTGAAAAATAATTCGACCCAAGAAAGCAATGAAAATTAATTTAACTGAAAAAGCAATTTCTATTCATTAATTCAAAAATTTTCGTAATGGCACTTTAATAAGGATCCGTTCTATGTAAAAGCACTTAATTCCGATCTAGAGCCATTTTATCTTAATTTTAACATCCGGCCAAGAATTTCTAAGTGAATTCGGGGTTTATTTTTGCGTGGCAACACATTACAATGAAACAAACGGAAGAAAAGAGTCGCACAATCACTTATAATTTATCGAGAGCTAGAAGTGCAAAAGCGGAGTCCGATAAACAAATTACTTTTCTTAAATTCAGCATACTCAAATTGAGGATTCGTCGATTTGTTTCGAGGCTAAAAATCCGCTCAGCGTCTTGGGGTAAAAAAAAGAACACGAAAATGCGAGCTCACCGCGTGGAGGCGGGTGTAAGGAGCTGCTGCACGGCGCAATCGGTAGAAGTTTCGCGGGGTACACACAGGGGTAAAGGAGAAAGAAAGAGCGAGAGTCGAGGTACGCCCGCATAAGCGGTTGGAGCCGTTTATCCACTCGATGTAGGCCCTCACGTACGCGCCGGACGAGGAGGGAAAACGTCACGTCACGGGCGCGAGAGAAACGGAGCAGGGCCGAGGGTAACGCATACGCACACTCCGCAGCGTCACCAAAGCAGCATGCATAATTTCGCAGTTTCGCCTCATTTCCTTAGCCGACATTGTTTCGCAAATTACGCCGTTTATCCGCCATCTTACCGTTAATCGCTCCGAAATGAAACGAGAAATCAGCCGCGCGCGTTTGCGCAGCTCGAAAAAGCAGCGAGTAAACCCCGATGTCGCTTATCGACGCCGATCGAAATAGATACCTACCATTACCCAGATTAAAAAAAGCATACATTAATCAGTGCACCGCTGCACTTGCAATAATCAGCAGCTAATGCTGCAAGCGGCCGCGGTGCTCGCGACCGAAAACAGTCCATCCGCAATCGAATAAATCGCTCGCCAAATATCGCTAACCCAGATAGAGTGGAAAAGTAGAGATACTGCACGCGGTTAAAAAAAGCGGGGGGGAAGAAAAATAAAGCGCCCCGACAATGGGAAGAGCGTGCGGAATAAAAACAAAAATCGGGTCTCGTTAAAAGCGACAGCGTGCACGTAGAGGCGAGCCGCACTCCAGCTCTCTCTCTCTCTCTCCCGCACGGTTTCTCCGCCCGTGGGTGTGCGCTCGCTCTCGCGCTCATTGAGGCATTCGCCGGCGCGCGTCGACGGCCTAGACCCTGGGCTCTCTCGCGTGTGTCGGTCGCGCGTTAGAGCGGCTAGACGATCGCTAGACGAGAGAGAGAGCGCGCGCGCCCCCGCACACATAGAGCCGGCCGAGCCCGGCGCACACGTACACCAGGCCGGCCGAACTCGCAAAGTCGGAGCTCGCGAGCGCTGACGTAATCCCCCGCAGACGCGCCGGCCCGATCCTTTGTCGCGCGGATATGCGCCTCTCACTCGTCGGCGGCGTACCTCCTCCCCGCTCGGCCGTCCGAACGCCGGCGCGGCCTATGATATGTACGCGAGTCGGCACATCGCGCCGCGCCGCCGGCTAACGCACGCGTGACCCTGACTGGGCTGGATCAACGAGCCGAGAGAGAGAGATAGAGTAGGCGCGCTCTAGGCCTCTCCTTCATTCTATACTGTACTCGCTGCGCTTAAATTCGCGAATTAAATGTCTCGCTCCCTCGGACTCCGCAGTCGTTAGACTTACTTCGACTAAGTCTGGACGTTGGTAAATTTTCAGTGTAAAAATTTTAAAATAGCTTTTTGGAGCTGTGTACACAGCAGATATCGCATAGTTGAGAATTTCTAGTAAAAAAAAATTTAACGATGCAAAGTTTATTGCCTACTTTCTTGATAAGTTTCATGAGCGCCTTTGTAACTTTACTAGGATTATAGTTTAAAATTTCCAGTAGACACTTTGTCTGTAAATAACAGATTTCTCGTAAATTTTAAAATATACTATCACTCACCTAACAATCAAAAAGAGAAATGAATTCATCAATCAATTGCAATATATCTGAAGTAACGTACAATGACGCGGCAGTTTTTACTTTCTAGCCGTGGCGCTAAAACAAAGGTTTATCTATACGGGAGAATGTGCAGTTTGTCCATATGGTTCATCCGCTCGAATTATCGATGCGCGGCCGAGCTTTCATTTAGCAATATTTGTATACGCGTGAGACGTGCGAGCGCAAAAAATTTTCGGCGCAATCAGTCATTGTTTTCGAACATTCAAAAATATTTGGCAGTCAAATATCTCGCTGCGCTTTTTCTGCATCAACATTGATTAATTTATCGGGAACAAACGCTATAAATCAGTGCATTTAAAAATTCCGGAGCTTCCAGCTATATCCTCTTTTTTTAGCGCTTAAAAAATGCAGGCACGCGGAAGTAACAGCATCCTTCCCGCGAAAAAAGGGTAAAAAGAAGTGTAATTGCGATCGCCGCACGCGTGCAGGTACACGACCTTCTCGGTGCATCTGGGTGATGCAGCGCGGCTGCAGAGCGACGACGGCTGAAGCTGTGAAAAAAAAGGCGAGGAAAGCGAGCTCGAGGGTCGGCGGGCGGCGCATAAAAATAGAGCTTTCGCTGCGGCCTGGGCCGCGCAAAAATATTCCAGACGCTGCAGCCGAATTACGCGCCTCTCCACTCTTGGCGCGGAGGCTGCCGCGCTGATGCGTCCGATAGAACAGTCGCCTACGCGCCTCCCTCGGCCGATGAGGAAAAAACAGTTTGACTTTGTTCAGAGCTCAAAAGTCGACGGCGCCGAATTTTTTTCCTCTGCAGTCGTTCTATGAATAAACCGCGGCCGCGCGGAGATGCTGTTTAGACCGGTTCGACTATTCCCTCCGTGAAATTAGAATCAAAATAGACTGCGCACTCGCCGCTTGTATTTTCGTCGTTTCGCTATTTCGAACGATTCGCGGGGAAAACACGGCGGCTTTCTTTTTGCTTCTTGCATCGTTCAAAATACGCGGGGTCTCTCTTGCAGTCCTTGAAGGCGCTCATTGCGTTACGAAACAACTTAGGTACACACGTTACTCGCCTTGAGCTTCCAACAAAGTATACACCTCTTTGTTTCTCCCTCGCCACGTTTATTACCTATAAATTATAAAGGACGATTAAGTCCTCGATAAAGATACACGTGCTTTCCTTCCATTCCACGTACGATTTACGCTCGGTATCCGCTCGGCCAATAATATCGATAAACGATCGATTTTTCGCCCCTCGCCGATCGGCAAAACTCCGCGAAAGCGCCTATCCTCTATTAAAAGCAGAGGCGTTACATCTGCCTCGGGCCCGTCGTCCTTGTGCTGCTCTCTGTGCGAAATATTGGGGAACGAAAAAATAAAGAGCTCGCGCGAGCGGAGAGAGAGAACAAAAATCGGCATTGAAACTTTCAGGAAGTGAGTCCCTCTCTCTGTCTACTGGTCGGCGGGGACTAAGCCCGGCTCCTTCTCCCTCGCCGCGCCTCCTCGTCGTCGCCTTCGCCGCCGATGGCCTTGGGCAGCGCCGTGTGACGATCGTCCTGCGCGAGCGCGCGCGCCCGCCGAGTTATCGTTCCTTTTTTGCGCGCGTTACGTGACGCATTGCGCGCACAGTTGCACATGCGCGCCGAGTAGTGTTCCTTCGCCCGGAGCGCCTATTCCTACCGATCGCTCGGCTCTCCTTCTCCGGGGGCCGGATTCCTCCTCCTCCTTTTTTTTCCGCCGGTTTCCTCGCTCTTCCCTCTCTGTCCCTCCTTTTTCTCCTTTTGCTCCTTTTTCGCCATTGAATCTCCTTTCTTCGATTCCCTACTGTACGCACCGTACTCACCGCGGCTTCAACTATGTTTTCCTTTTATTGACTCACAGGGTCGCGCTGGATTTAATTTACAATTTTTAGCCGACTTTTTCATTCCTCGGCGATTCTTAGCTTTGAAGGCGAACGGCTGTTGTTTTATTGCGCGAGCTGTATGCACGAGTTCCCTGTGAGCTTTTTAATAAATAGATTAAATTCGCATTAAGAATTATGAACCGATTCCTCCTTTTCTTTGTTGCGCCTGACCGTCGAGTCCTTAAACAACAACTAGCATTCGAAGTCCAAGGATCTTGAGCTGCAAGCAGTGCATACATATTTAACTTTACTTGTACACTAAATATTGATTACTTATTCGCTTCTCTATACTGTGAAAATTAAAAATTTGAAAAGGTAATTTTCTATCATTATCGCGAGCCTTCGTAAATCTAAATCTAAAAATGTTTATTTCTAAGGTAAGCGATTTTAGCCGAAATCTATGCTGATTCTTTCATTCAATTCGTCAGTATGTTTTTAGCGGTAACGCCCCCCTCCCCTTCCGGGCCGCACCATCCAGAGTCATCCGTGCCTTTTACATAAGCTCGTTTTGCTTCGCGAACCCGAAAAGCGCTGTATACCTAAAAAAAGCGATTGCATAACCCCCCACCAGATCCGTATCGCGAATTTTTGATGAATTTTTTTCGCGCGCCCGCCCAAGATGAGTCGACATGCGACGTCCGCTTAGCTTTCCTAGAATAAACTCGTTTGTACAATTCAAACGTTACTTATCTAGTTCTTTCTTAGTCAGCTCATTAAAAGTTATTCTTTCGTTTATTCGCGAGACTAACAAAGCACATAGCGCCGATGCAATTTAGCTAAATTTAGCGATACGTTTTTTTTTTATTAATCGATAAAACTTGACAATTCTTTACAGCTACATAAAATTTAAAAATATCGAAACGTCAGGGTGAATGGAGTGGTTATCAAATATATATTGCTCATGCGGTTATTCCCGCATTTATGAAGTTGTAACGAAAAAAATAGAACTAGAACCCGGGGAATCTTGCGGCTCAAACGTCAGTGGCATCTCTTTCAATTAAATAAATCAGGTGTACATAGAAAGACACTTTTGCGATAACTTGAATATTACATACGCTGCAAGAACGTTTATTGAACAAAATAAGAATGTTTCTGAATATCATCGGAAATTAATTATTCCCAACGAGTAAAGCGGGCTATTTCGATATCACCGACATAAGAAGCCTTCAGCAAAAAATCAACCGATTATTATTTAAGTCGCGTGAATAACTTACTCTGTAAGCGGCTCACTCAACGCGAGTTTATATATTACGGACGAGTGTAGCAGGTGAGCGATATACCTGCATCCACGATCGACAACCGGTCACGATCGGCGAGCGTCGAAATTACCAAATAAAACTTATTAATAGCAGTTCGAGGTTGCGGATCGACTTCGAAACTTCTTTTTTTTTCTGCGCGCTGGGCCGAATTACAGCGCGATCGTACAATGACTCCCGGGCGCTTGATTAGATTAGACGCCTGGTAACTAGATTATAAACGAGGCGCGCGGGGAGAGTGCGCGGCGTTATCTCGGAAATTAGACTCCGCGAGCGATTGCGTTGAATATGCATGTGTGTCGGGCTCGCGTACGTGTGCAGGCCCCCGGCTCTCCTCTAATGGACAGTCGTTTGACCCGCTTCGGCGAATTTTAAAATTCCCGTCGCGCACCGCCCGCTATTCCTCCGCGTCCGTCAAAAACGCTCGTTATATAGAGTGAATAAATTATCGGGCGCTAATTTATATTTGCTGAAAATTTCGGCTGCGTAGCGCGCGGGCCTCCGGAACTTTTTTCTCTCTCACCTCCCTCTCTCTCTCGCTTTTATTTTATTCCGCCGGCGCACGATAATTCTTTGTCGTCTCTCTCTTCCTACCGAGCGCACTGCCCGTCATAATTACGCCCGTCACGTCACGCGAATTCGCCCGTCGATTATATTCGAAATTTCATTAGATTTTTAGCGCATTTTACCGCCCCGGTACTAATAAAACATTATGACGACAAAATGTAAATCCGCAATTTATCTTTCTCTCTCTCGCTTTTTTTTTGACGTCGAAAATTGTCGGCTTGGCAAATTGCTCGATTGTGACGGTCGAATATGCAGATTGCGCCTTTTGCAAATACTGACGAGTATTGTAACAGTTGGCGAAAATTTCTAGTCGATGCCTTTTTTTTATCTGATTTTGGTCGGTGGCAGGTCACGTATACACTAGCAAAGTCGTCGCAAATCTCACGCTTCGAATCTAAGACGAATTGATGATAAGCCAATCGATCGAAATCGCCCACTGCTGCATTTAATCGAAACACGATGTGAATAATACAAATCCCACGACCTTGTCTGAAAATAGGAGTCCACTCGGGCATTCAAATACACCGAATTTCTTTCGTATGTTACTCCGTCTTGTTTTATTTGCGAATTTTTTTATTGTCTTAATATCTCTTTTATGCTTTGAGATTGAAAGCTTCTTTTTATAATAGAATTACATTTGCACTTGTAATAATTGTTGTTAAAAAAAATTTAGTAGGTTAGACATAAATATATTGATATCTACAAATTTAACTTTTCATCGACAAGGAAGTTTTAATAAAAATTCTTTCGTTTTCATTCGGGAAAGTAGGACTTATTGTAGCGGAAAAAAACTCTACACTCTTGGCTCAATAGTTTTGACACCGTAGAAAAATCAACAAGATGATGAAAAGTACGGTTTTAAATGTCGTTGTACATAGAATGCAAAATGTTATTTTTCTTTTATTGCAACTTTAATTTTGCTTACGTCAATTCACCGGAAAAAGATATTAACTGAATCCGACAAATAGGCGAGATAATGAAATAATTCTAGTTATTTTCCTTGTCCGATTATAATAAAAAAAGGTATAAAGTGTCCAATGCAAAGTATTTGCATATTTACAAACGAGGAAATTTCTAATGATTAATATTTCATAGTATATTGATGCTTTCACACTCTTTGTTTTCGTGAGCTACTTAGACACAAAGAAAATTATCTCTTTAAATTATACTAAGGCATTAACATACGTTCAATATTGACAGACTCCCTGAAAAAAAGCAAACAATCACCGTCAAATTAACACGTAGACTATCGTGATTCTAATGCTTCGGCGGAAAGCTCCATTCCCCTGACACCCCCAAGTATACAAATTTAATTAGCTTCGTTATCATCGCACTTCTATTCGGCCGTAATTAATCGACAAGTTCAAAAAAAAAAAAAAAAAAATAATAAAAATAAAACAGCCGATTAAATCAGCGATCCATCAAACAGTCGCAACGAAAAAGAAATTCGCGCATTAATTATTTTTACGCTCGGCTACGCGGTGCGCGCTACAATTTATATTTAAAAACAAACGTATTATCGCGCTCATTTAAAATAAACGCTCGAGATAAAGTGTTACGATCGGCGCTGGTAAGCCGGGAAGCGAGCGATAGCACCGCATTAAGAACTGATTGCCGATTAAAATGTTCAGCGCGCATCGTCTATTGGGTCCGCGGGTCTTTCGCGTCGCGCGTCCGTTACGCGCGGTGCAAAATTCGGCGGACGGCGCAGTCGGTACTCTCGCCTCGGCTTTGCTTTTCTCGCGTTTCTGCATCGGCAGCAGCGCGCGTGCACGGCAGGCCGACTGCTCCACGGCCAACCCCTTCGCTTTAATTTAAGCACCGTTTTGAGCACGGCAGTCGAGCATGAAGTGCACATTGTTCCGGGCGTCGCGAGGCGCGCGCAAGGGAGACGGAAATTCACAAACGGTATATCGGGGCAGATCGAATTCATGCGGTCTTGACGCTTTTTTTCATCGCCCCTCCCCTCCCCGCCCCTCGAACGTCAATTGCCTTTTAAATCCGGCTCTCGGTTTCCTTTTTTTATCGGCCAGTTTGCTCTATCGGCGCCCGAGTAGTTCGCGCGCGGATTTCCCTCGGTCGTACAGTCCCGATGGTTCGGGAACGCTTTCCGCGCGAGCGCAGCTGCCCACCGAGCGGTTTGGAGATTTGTAGCGGAGGAAGCGAAGGTCGTTTCTGAATTTGTCGCGACGCGCCGGTGTACGCTTCTTTTCGTAGGTGACAGTGCCCTAGCGTGTGTACGGTTGTATCTTTATGAAAATCGGATGTTGTAAATTTCCAGGCGTCGTTTGATAGAACAAAGAAAACGAGCTGACCGTCGTTACCAACGCAGCACCCCGCATTTGCATACTTCTAATTAAAACAGGCGCATAAAATAATCGTTTTCGTGATAAAACTACCGAATGAAAAAATTTCTTTTTTTTCGAAAACAAAACCTTGGGCAATTTTGGGAAAGAAGAGAGATGGAACTCTAGTAGAGCTGTTTATGGATCGCGATAAGATAAGGCTCGCGTGACGCCAGCAGTCACTAAAATGGCTTTCAAATTAATTACTAAATTCTAGACAAGCAAATAGTGATAACCATTCCTGCACGAAAAAATCTATCTTATCGGTCATCAACACGTACCGGCAGTTCGATAAAGGAAATTGCAAAATAAAACTATGCGATAGTCGTTGTAAAACGCGCCTCATTAGCTATAAAAAAATAAGTACTCTCATACAGTTAAATCCCAGCCACGACATCGAGTGTAGAGCGAGGGAAAAAAGAAAGAGACGGAGATAAAAAGAGAAAAACTCGTTTCCTCATTGTGCGAGAATGATGCACGTGCTGTGCGCCTCGGCACTTACCTATCCCAAAATATGATTTGGGAATCAGGTCCATTCCGGATGGCGTCATGCACCCGACCCCCCCGAAATTCGACGCAACAGCAGCGTCGACCTCGGCTCAGCTGATCGTGACAAATCGTGCGCGCGCTCCTTAGGGTCCGAATTATCGCTCTCCTCTTCCCGCTCCTCTCCCCCCGCCTCGAGCGTCTCACTCGCGCCCTCACGGACGCCCGATATTTATGCAAATGTGCAAGCGGTTCTTTGTCTCGCTCCTCCTCCCGTGTGTGTATACGCTCGCTTCTCGAGCGTCCGTTTGCCCTCGCGCGCACACCGACGTGCCCCGGACACCCATTCACCCATATTCGCTCGCTCACGGCGTGAGAAGGACGAGGAAAGTCGCCGGACGGAACGAGAGAGAGGAAGAGAGTCTCTCTTCGTGCGCTGCTCTAATTTCGGAGAAAACAAATATTATTATTTGCGACGTCCCTCGCGTGCTGCCGTAGATAAATCGTAGACTCTGGAATTATGCAAATGTGACCGGCGACTCGAGTGGCAGCAACACTTGGCCTAGCGCGTGCACAATGTAACTTGGTAATCATCGCCAATTTTCAAGGAGAGAGATGCACGAAAAAGAATAGCGACCCGCGAACGGAGTCGAAGCCGCGGTGTTTACGTTGAGGCGCCTCGAATCTTACGTCGATATTTAATACAATGATGCGGACCGAGAAAAGATGCAACGGGAGAAATTCATCGGAAGATTCGCCCGGCTATTTGAGTAAGATATTAGCAAGGACTCGGCGAGAGAGAAAGCGCGCGACGAGAGGGGAGAGCCGAGGCCTCGAATTAGCAAGGCGCGTTCTTGACAAGCAGAAGAAGAACAGAAGGGAGCGAGGAGAAATAAAGCAAAGCGAGAAGAAAGGAGGGAGGGAGAGAGAGAGCGAGCGAGCTGGGACGCGCAGCCATGAATGCATGCATGCGAGAGCGAGCGCGAGGCAAAAAAAAAGGCGCATCACGTGATGCAACGATCGCACCGCTCGTTCTCTCTCTCCCTCCCGATGTGCGTCTGCATCGCCGTCTGCGGCGCAATTAAAAATACAGCGCTCTCTGACCCATTTCTTCTGCGTACGTGTGCGACGAGAGCTCGCATCTCGACGGGAATACACGAAATCGCGCGCCTCCTTCCACCTTTCGAGCGGCCCCTTTTGTTCTCTCTCTCTCCTCGCGCTCTGAGAAATGATATTTTAGAAATAACGGCTCACCCCTCGTTTAATCGGGACATCGAGTCGATTGAGAACTCGGTCAACCCGATGTCGAGTGCGCGCCTCTGGTGCGTGTGTGAAAAAGAGCGAAACCGGTGTTAGGCGGCGTTTAATTGCCGCGGATAAATCGCGCCGTATTTATAGGGCGCCCGCAGCCCGAGTCCTACATTAGCCCTCTTTCCGAAAGAGCCGCGCGGTTTTAACGGCTTTTATTGCGCGATTATTTATATACGGCTTCGTCGACCTTTTGTCAATGTTTAATCGGGTCGCCGCCGGGGGATCTAGGCAATCGGGTCAGAAATTATTTTACTTTTTTTTTAAACGCGTCCCACCGACCGAGCGATCACTTATTCAGGATCGCGAGATGGAGTCGTGAAAAATTCGCGGCTCCCCGGGAGAAGCGCGAGCGTCGGGCTTTTCCGAATCGCGGTGTACTGGCGCTAACGAGGGAAGACGCGGAAAGAATGGGGCGGCGAGCTGCTGCTGCGGCGGGCGATCGCCGCTGCTAGTTAAATTTCGCTGCGGCGCAAACTCAATTTGTCCCTCGCGCGCGCTGATTTCCTCCCGTTTTTGGATAATCAGTAATTAGCGATCGGCGATTAATTGAATCCCCGCGCGGTATCGCGCCCGCGGAACCGCAGCCGCGATTTTCGCTTTCGTCAGCGGCGATAATAGAAACGGGCGTGCGTTTGCTTATTTAGGAAAAAGCATCGTCTCTCTACACGCGGCCGAGCGAGCCGATCCTACCGATTGATTATTCCTTGTTTACACGAATTTTAATTGGACGCGTTCGAATGGATTTTTATCGGCCCCTGTTCGTAAATTAAACGCGACTGGATTAGCCGCAATTAATGACGAGGCGGCAATTTATTTTACTCATTATTTTACCCCGACGAGCAAAAACCCCGCTGCTAATAAGTTTCGCAACGAGCAATAGCCTTTTCACTGCGAAAAAAGCTATATCGCTCTACGCGCGGTGTACGCATTCGCGTAATGACGCGTTTCAATCAGGAGGAAGGCCGCCGGGGTAGCGGTGCGGACGTGCGAAAAAAACGCAGTTTTCGTCGCGAGACTTACGTCGCGCCAGGTGAAGGTAAGAAATGAGTTGGCGAGCCGCTCGCGCACTCGCGTGACACATGGGAAATCCCGGCAAGAGTCGGCGGGCGTCTACTCGCCGATGCATAGAATTTTTCAATACTCCTCGCGCCAAGAAAAGTCCTCCGCATTCTTCTTCGGATTTCCCATGTGTCGCGATCTCTCCCTTTTTAAAACCGAAGCAAGTGCTCGCCGGGGCACGTGCAACGGCGTAGGCCAGCAGTGACCTCCATGTCGCGAGGCTGCCCTGATGTTGACAAGACAGCGTCATTTTTCTTCATTACACTGATGATCATTGCTCCTTTTGTAATTAAAAAAATGACTTTCATTTTGGAAATTTGAAAAATTACTTAATTAAGAGTGGATCTAACAACCGTATAATTACATTTATTTTTCGCGAGGTTTTAAGAAAATAACATTTTTTGAGAAAAAATATGATTTGTTCAGTAATATGGTTAATAAATATCACCAATAATTAAGATACAATAGAATATAATAAAGTACGTGGAACGATAAAGGGATTACTTATAGGAGTTGTTTCATATCTACTCTCGAGAGAGAGAGCATGTGGTAGTTATATAAAGTGCAATAGAGCAGTTACCAGCAGCGAGGTGTACGAGTAGTACATTCCGAGCAATGGGCAGACACGGTGAAAGGTATCTTACGTCGCGCTGAACCTTGGTCTTACCAGTAACATCTTTTACTACTGAAACTCGTCGCATTTTCCCGCCGATTAACCTTTTTCCTCGCCCAAAAATTATTTACCATCACAATTTTCATCCAGAATCTTAAATAAAATAAGGAAAAATTAGTTTTATCTCAAATAAATATTTCAATCCGGTCGAAACGAAAAGCTAGCGAATAATAACTCAACGAGTCGAAAATACGGCGCACGAAGTTCGAAGGTAACCCGAGCCGGTCCTAAGACAAATGGCTGTGTATCCGTATAAAAGGCCGGCTCCGTGCTTTTCGCGCTCGCTCGCGATTTTGCAGGAGGTTAAAAAATAGAGTCCCGCGCGCCGACTGCACGCACTCGCACATTCGGCCGAGGCGAGAGGGGCGTGCACGCACGAGGCGCGGGGTCGACGACCCGCTCGCCGAGCGTTGCCGAAATGCAAGAAGCCCGCGTGCGTCGGCCCTGGCGGAAAAAAAGGACGGCGACTGACGAAAGAGAGGGGGGGGGGGGGTCGGACGGACATATCGCGTGTAAGCGGTGCATTCGCGGAGGAAGGAAACGGCGACGTTACGCTTTCTTTCTTTTTTTTGTGCCGCTCGCTCGTTCGCATTTTTTTCGCGTATCGGCTAATTTCTATCTATCGAAGGAAGAATTCGCAGGTGGACAGGTGCGCGCTACTAATGAGTCGCTCGAGGGCTAACGAGCCGCGCTTACGTTGTCTTTTTCTTTTTTTCGACTTTATTTTTTATCGACTCTTTGTGGACCAAGTCACACGGAAGCTAATTGGACGCCTCTTTTTGGTGGCTTGTCAACTTTACTGAATAATTTAGGCACTGGTGGATTGCGTGATTTTTGCTGTGAAATTACGAAAATGTTTTTTCTTTAGTTGCCTAAAAAATGTCTCTTTTTAAACTGGAATGTTTTGAAGGTTTCGTATACGAAAATAAAAACATTATTTCTCGCGGTATCATTAACATTGAATGCAGATACTTACACAATACGCAATAATTGCTAGCTTATTAATCGCATTAAAGAATAAAATTCATACTTGAAAGAGCCGCGTTGAAAGAAATTTAAAAAAAAAGTTTACCCGAGTAATTGTATGCGCTTAACCGTATAGTCAGACATCACACTCGGATAAAGGGCACTCGCATAACATTTCCACCGCAGCGACACGCAAAAAAGGGAGCAATAATAAAAAGTGTTGCGAGAGGGGCAGGACTCCGTCAACTTTTTTGACTATCGCTGCGTACCCGCTAAAGAGCCGTATAACGACGTCGAATCGCGCGCGCTTCGGGGCTCTGCAATTACCGCGGCACCGGACCCGCGGACGAGCTCGCTGTGCACGAAAAAGCGTACTACTCGCACGTCGACAGAAAAAAAGGAGAGCGAGAATCGACCGCAGCTAACTGAAAAATTATTGTCGCTCTGCCATAATGCGCGCACCCCGATTTCCCGCATGCCCGGCGTAATTATAAAGCGGCGGTAAGGATAACCGAAAGGTATACAGCGGGAGGAGGGACAGATACGGGGGTAAGGGAGACCCTTTAACGAGGGCGCACCCGAGTGTTTTCGCGGTTTCGCCCCGGCCGTAATAAGCGCCGCAGTGTCCGGAGCCCCGCTCCTCCGCGGCCGGATGACCAGGAACAACGTACATCGTCGACAGCGCGCCGCGGGGCGGGGAGCCCGGCCGAAATGGAAAGCGTTTTGTACGATTAGTTTTTTCAATTACCGCGCGAATTTCCACCTCCGTTCGTAATACGAGATATCGTCGTCGACTTTTCGCGCGGATCAGGAAGGTCGTATTTTCCCCTTTTGCTCGGCTCTCGGCGAGAAAGAATAATTTCCAGTTATCATGCGGGATTTTCCGATTCGCCGATAACAATCGTCCGCGAATAAATAAAAGATACACCGGCGTAATGTTAATGGCGAAATACGCCGGCGAAATTAGACGCCGAGGGAGGCTTAGAACGGGGGCTCGATCATCAAAGACGGAAGAAGGAAAACGGAGCGCTGGCGCGGGGGAAGGAAGGGGGCCAGGGGGTGGGCGGAAAGGGGGGATCGGGCGCGTGTGGTGCCCGAGAGCATGTGCGCGCACGCCTATAGCCCGGCCGAAAAGCTTGCAGGAAGCGAGGAAGGAGGAAAGGTTGGTATGCCTGGCCCAGTATTTCACGGCGCTTAGCCTTGAACCCTGCCGAGAGAGCAATGGCCCGAGAGCCCGAATATCACCCTCTTCCCCCCCGCTCTCGCCTCCCTCCCCGCGCCACTAATTTCTTTTCTCGCTCCCTCATTTTTTTCTCTCTCCTTCTGGCTCCCATCTTCGGAGCTCCATTCTTTTCCTCGGCGGATTATGTAGGCTCGCCGCGGGGTTGCGTGTGCGAGCGAGCGAGCGCGTGTCCGCTCTTTCATCGCGGCGAGGATTCCGAAGGAGTGCATAAATCCGCGGGCACTGTATACACGACTCGAATATTCGGGAGAGGAGAAAAATTCGCACAGCCACTCCCCTCCTACTTTTTTATGGTCAAGCTCGATCGCGGTCCTCTGTAATACACCGATTGTTTCGCCCCTGTCGTTTCGTGGGGATCGTTGCGCGAAAAGCCGCTCACCTGATGCCAAACTTCCCTTTTTTTCTTATCGGCATTGTCGTTTATTTTCGATGAACAAAAGTTCACATACAAACTATCGATTGGAGCAAATCATTTTTATAAAAAAAATGTAATCGTTAAAAATGCAAAGGGAAGAAGGGGTAGAAACAGGCTACCTCGGAAAATATTAAAAAGGATAACAAACGAGAAAGGTGAAAATAAATCCAGTTGAAATTGTCGTCGGCGAAGTATTTAGCAAAAAACATAAACACGATGAAAAAATAAAACAAAGCGCTCTACTCGAATTCCAATATACGAAAACAAATAACGAGGCGAAATGAAGCGCGATAGAACGGCCGCGGGAGCGAGGAGGAAAAGGCGAGATCGAGCGAGGAAAAAAAGAGCGGGCGCGCAAGCGAGCGAGCGAGCCGCAGCGGGGAAAAAGGCGAGAGAAGGAGCGCGCGAGCGAGCGACACGCTGGAAGGGATTTACGGGCACATCATTGGCCGTCGAATAAATGCGACTGGCTAGCGACGAATAACATTTGCAGTAGAGCCAGACAAATATTCGCAGGCTGTTTTTTCCCCTCGGCCGGCGGCGCGCACGCACCGCGCCCGGGCCTCCGCTGGTGTGCGTAAATACGTGCGGACAAAGACAATGTAAGTGCTGCTATTTATTCATGAGCGAGCGGACCCGTGCGTGAGCCGGGGCCCCGCGTGTGTCGGTGTGCGAGCGAGCGTGTGGGTGCACGCACGTAAGCGCGCCAGATAAAAATATGCAATTATGGGGGGGGGGGGGGGGCTACGCGCGGCACGAAATTTTCGGACGCATAAATTTTTTACCTGCGAGCCACCGTGTGTATACACGCGTATACGTACGCGGTTGCGCCCGGACTCGGCTGAAATATTTTTATGGAAGGCTCATGAATATTAATGCTCTCGCTGTTTAGTGTATTACTCGCGGAATATTACGAATTTCGTCAAAAAAGCTTTAATTTCCCGCCCCCAGCGACGAGCCCGCCGACCGGCCGAAATGACGCTTTACGCTTTTAAATATATTTTTCACGGGAATTTCCGGTGAATTATTTCGCGGGATTGCATCGTTAATATTAAAAACAGCCTCCGTTTTGTTTATAACCCGCATTTTCATAATCCATTCTTTTGAGGCCTAAAAACGCCGCGCAGCGATAAAAAAAAAAAGAAGCGGGGGCACGAAATTTTCGTTGCGGCGAGCCCGTCCGATCGACTGGCATATATAAAACGCGCGAGCGGCGAGGCGCGCACAGTGTCCCTCGTTGTGCGCTAGACGCTGCGGAAAAGGAAGGCGAGACCCACCGAGAGTGAGAGGGAGATGCTCTCGGCTTTTATGCGCGCTCAAGGGCGCCTCTCGCGCTCTCTCTGACTCACCGGACGTCAGGCGCGGGACATAGAAACATCCCAATCGGCCGATCGGCCGGGGGGGTCGAAAAAAGAAGGAGAAAGAAGGCGAGATTCCCCGCCGTAGTGCGTATCGTAGGCGGCGGGAAAGCAGAGTAGGCGAGGAGTGCGAGTGAACGGGTCTGACCTTTGCCTGGGCCATTAGTCACCGTGGACGGCGTTCTATACACGTGACTGCGCTGCGTCGACGACGCGACGATCAACAGATTAGCCTCGCAGTTTCGACTGCCGGCGAGATACGCCGTGCGAGGAAGCACCGGGTTACGCAACGGCCAAGCAGCTTGTTTTTGCAGAATTCTTTATAGGCTCCTGCGAATGCTAATTAACTTTTTCTGCCACCCAATTCATTTCGTTACATAATATTGCTATTCCGAATTTGCAAATGTCGCTTTATGGGTGGAAGCTAGTTTTTTTTGTTAAGAATATGAAAAGTAGCACAAGTCGCAAGTGGAACAAGACTTGCGAAGGGAAGAAAACAAATCGATCGGCATAAATATTGCAGCCGCTAATGTATCAATAAATAGATAATAAATTGTTATGATGCATCTAGTCGCATTAATTATGCCCGAGCGCGCAATTATTAAATTCGTTCGAATCGCTATCAGCTCGCGGCAGCGGGGCAGTGATGAATAACGGCCACGCGCGTAATTGACGATGATTTTTTTCCCCTACGTACCCGCGTCAATAATTAAGCACGCGATCGCATCTCCGGCCGATAAAAGGCGAGGAGAAAAGACCGGGAGCCTCCTCCCGAGTGCCCGGGCGATTCGGCGAGCCGCGAGCCGCGAACGGACTGGGCGGCATTATGGAATAGACGCGTCTAAAGGAGGAAGGACCCTTTCCGCGGAAAAAGCGCAAACGCCCACGAACGCGGGCGCAAAGAGCGGCCGGGAGAGGAGGACGCCGGTATAACAGAGGCAGCGGCGGAAAAGGAGGAGAGAAAAAATATATATACCGCAAGAGGAAGAGAAGGAGCGGAGAGAAAGAGAGAGAGGGACGGAGAGCTGAGGCTCGGTCCCTAGGAATCCAATCAATAAATATTACAATGGAGCCGGTAGAGAAGAGAGCGTGGGGGAGGCGGGGGTGGCGGCCGCGCGAGGGGTAGTAAGAAGAAGTAGGAGGAGGCGGAGGAGGACACGTCGAGCGCGCCGCTCTCTCTCTCTCTCTTTTCCGCCGCGGGAAAAAGGATATCCATCCCTCTCCCGTTTCTCATCTCTCGCGGCGCGGCGCGTCTTTCGGCCGAGCTGCTCGCCGCGGCGGCGGCGGTGGTGGCGGTCGCCGGGCGGCGGCAACCGCCTCCTCCTACTACCGCCGCTCCGCGCACTTTTCTCTAGCTCTCCGCGGCGCTTATATATCCTGTACTCGATTTTCCCTCCCTCCTTCATAACCGACCCCCTCCCGACGTCCCTTCCTCTAAACTTCTTCCCGAACTTCCCGTCTCCTTCTCTCTCTAGCTTTCTCCGTCGACTCCCTCCCCCTAATGCCTCTCTTCAATTATCCTTTTCTAGATATTTCGCGGGCTCTACTCTTCCAATTTCTCCGTCTCTCTTAATCACTCCCTTTTTCTCCTCCGGCGCTACGGTCGCCGCCACCGCGCCGCTTCCTTCAATTATCCTTTTCTAAAAAGCCCCTGGAATATCAGCGGCCTCCCTTCCCCGCTCATAAGCCGCCGTCTCTCTCCATCTAAACTCCGGCGCCGAATGTATCGCGCGCCTCTCCGTCTCTCTTCCTTTCGCCCGCCTAACTTTGCCCTTTTTTCGCTCTCTTTGCCATCTCGCTCGTGCTCTCCCTCGGCGCGTCGCCGCCGCCGCGACTCGGCCTCCCCCACCAGCGGCTGCGGCCCGGCCGCGCCGCGGCGCTCGCTTATATTTTACTTTTCTAGTATAGCGAATTAAAACGGCGTTCATGCGCAGCCCGCGGAAGGGCGTAATGATTTTTTGAGGGGGCGAATCGAGTGGGGTCGCCGCTGCCGCGCTTCTCCGAGCGTATACCTACCCTACGTGCGCGCCCGCGTGCACGGGGAAGGGAGCGGGAGCGAGACGGAGAGAGAAGAAGAGGGACGAGGTACTACTGTACGCGAGTGGATTCGTGCCCGCTGTAACTACCGCGGGGAAACTCGCGCGCGCCGAGAGCCTCGGGATGCGTGCCGATCATTACAGCCGTTCCTTCCTTCTCTTCTCCCCCTTTTTTTCGCTACACGCCAAATTCTCCGAGTCTCCTCCGTTCATTACATGATTATGTAATCTACAGCCCCTGCACTGATTTTTGCTCTTTTTCTCAGTTATTATGCTTGCGTTTTTTAGGAGGAAAAAGAAAGCAGCGGAATTCTTCTTGTTGAAGTAAAGAAATTTTGAATAGGTCTTTTTTCCTAGCTATGGCTTGGAAAAAAACAAATTATTGTTTATGTAAATCAGAAATCTTAAATTATCTGTTTCTTAAGAGCAATAAGAATTTCATCATACTTAGGATAATGAAGCAATTCGCTAACACTGAATAAGTTATAGAAAAAATTAGTTTCACTATTTCTTAGCTCTTTATGAGTTACGACTATCGACGTCGCCTTAATTGATTAGTCGTACGTCGAGAAAATTTCTTATAGCGCAACCAAATAACATTCATTAGCCTTAATAAATGATGTACGAAGGTGATTAATCGATACAAATCACCTCCGCGCAAACATTAATTTACAATCCCCGCGCCGTTCCTCCAGATAACGCGGGCAATTTCGCGAAACCGCCACCCGTCACGAGCGGCGCGAAGAAAAAGGAGGCTTAAAAAAAAAAGGTGAGAAAGAGTCGTTGCGCGGAACGGTGGCAAGGTCGCGCGGGACGTCCGAAGCTCGGGTGCGCGCGCGAAAAAGGAATGCGAGGCGAGGCGTGCGGGGTCCGTTGAGTGGTCCGGTGGCGCGGGTACGAAACCTGTTCCGCAGGAGGTCGGGGATATAGTCGGGAGGTGCGAAAAAACCCGCGTCCGCCGTGATCGATCCCCCTCGGTCGGCGCGTGCTCTATGACCTTTGCGTCGCGCGCGCGGCGAAATCGCGCGTACACGCGGCCCGGCCGGCTTCCTCTTTTTGCCCCTTTTACGAGCCGCTGTCCTGTAAAATTTACCTCTTTTTTTCGGGGGGGGGGGGGGGGGGGGGGGGGGGG
>JAXIUT010000021.1:13596423-13647862 GCA_035586675.1 Eurytoma californica
CCCCCCCCCCCCCCCCCCCCCCCCCCCCCCCCCCCCCCCCCCCCCCCCCCCCCCCCCCGCGCGACGCGACTCGCGCCCGGCTTTTCTTTTTCTCCGCGCTAAAGGACGACCAGTCCGCGGCGTCGTTTTCAATTTGTTACGTGGGTTAAATCCCCTGACTCGTGCTCGCACTCGAGGGTCCGCTTGTTCTCCTCATCGGGCTGTTATTCAACAGCGCGTTGTTTTGCGATTCTTATTTCGGAGCGCTTTTTAATCTATTAACTGGCTTCGGCATATCTCCGACTCATTGCAACAGCTGACTGAGCTTTCGGATTTAAAATTATTTATATCTAAGGCTAAATTTCCAACGAGTGTATAATTACTACAAAATCACCCCTTCTTTTTCATTTTAAATAACCTCTTCGCAGTATCTTTTTCATCGGCGTCCAACCGCTTCCGGTAGACCAAGCTCGCAAAAGCTCGAACCTTCGGCGACACGAGCGAGTGCACCGTAACCCCTGCGATTTTCTCTTCCTTTTATTACTTATCTCCCGCCTCCTCCACATTTTTTTCTTCTCAAAGCGCTCGATCAGCGGCGCACGGCCATTCGTTATTTTTATTTCGCCACGCACGAGAGAGCAGACCTCCTTGCGACTCACCTTCTAAGAAAGCTCGAGCGCGTCTCTCTTTTTTTATCCTCCTATCTCGTCTCCTCGCGCTTCGTGCACCTCGTGCACTCGCACTATATTTACACTGGCGGTCCATGCCTATCGCTTTGTCCCGCTCCGCTCGCCGCTCACCCCGTTTCGCTCCTCTCCCAGATACGCGCTCCTCGAAAGTCCCCCCCTTCGAGCGCTGACCACGCCGCACACCCCTGGCAGCAAACTTGGTCCCGTTCTTTCCCTCTTTTTTTTATTTGCGTCCCGAGCGAATACCAGAGGGCTAATAAAGAGAGACGCGGCGGCGCAACGATTTCAGTCGGCGCCTAATGAGCCCCGCCACCCCCGCAAGTTCGAGCCATAAAATCCAAATAAGCCCGTGGAGCGACTTCCTCCTCCTCTCGGCGCGGGCCGCAGCGAGCACGTGCGCCCGCGTATGTACCCTCGCAGCCCCCTTTTTCGCGCTCGGCTCGCCGCCCCCCGGTGGGGGCAGCCTCCGCCCCCACCTCCCCGGCGCGCCCGGTGTCGCGTGCCCGCCCGCCGCAGGGCGCAGAATCCGCGCCGGGCTTTCGTATTTCGCGGGCAAATTTCGGCGCCCGCCGCCCCCACCACCGGCCGCCGAGAACTACTCTCTCCTCGGCGCGCGGCGTTATCGCCGGCACTCTCTCGCCCTACCCCTCGCGGCGCGCGCCGGCGTTTTTCGGCTCTCCGAGCGGCTCGCACACTCGCGCGGCCGACTCGTGCACACGCCGCGGAGCCCGGCTCCGGTGGTAGGGAGGGCGCGCGCGCTCTCGGTCTCGCCGCGCGAGAGAGAGGGGGCGGCGAGTCAGGGGAGAAAAAGAGAGTCGCGGAGAAAGACGGGCGACGGCGACGACGGCACGCAGGACGAGAGAGGGAGAGAGCTGCGAGCTCGGCTCTTCTGCCCGTCGCCGACGGCGAAAGAGAGCCGTCGCGATATTCGCGCTAGTTGTGGTTGTGACGGTGTCGACGCTCGGTTGGCTCGCTGGCCTGGGCTGCCTGCCTCTCTCGCTCTCTCCCGCCGCACGCGCCGCCGCCTCCGCTCGACGCCCTCTCTCTCGCTCGCACGCCGCTTTTTTTCCTCCGCCGACGCCGGAGAGGGCGGCTGCTCCCCCGCGCCGCACTAGGACGAGCGCTTAGACGGGAGCCGGCCGCGCACGAGGCCGCGGTATCGCCGATTGACAACCGACTGACTCGCGCGATTCAGCTCTCGCTTGCGCCGGCAGCGGATAGCGAGCGCTCACCGGGACGAGTGTGTGCCACGTACCACGAGTGCACCGGCTGACCAGCGGAGGACCGAGCGCACGCAGCCTTCGCCGACGAGAGGCCCTCATCGCTCCTATACTCTTTAAGGCGTTCTTTTTAAATGACTGTAAGTTGCCACTTGTCACTTGTCAACTGCTTTTAAGGCGCTTTTCGACGGATAGCACGGATAGCTCTCGAGGCGGTTGTGATGAGCGGGGAATTTTTTTTATGTCTGCGGCGAGCGCGCACCTGCACACCGGAGCCGAAGTAACGCGAGCCGAAGGTCCACAGTGTGTAGCAGTTCGAGCGAGTCTTTTGTTTGATAACACGATAGCTTGATAAGTGGATGGGCGTGTGCTTTCTCTCAATGAATTTTATTCGCATAAGTGGCTGGAAGGGTCGGCCGTCCTGGCGGCGTCGCGTCGTTTTTTCTCTAAAAATGTATTTTGGAGCGATTTCTTTCCCGGTGACCTTGATGTTTTATCTCCGAGCGACACTGGATCTGCGCGTCGTCATCGCAAATTTTTGCTAACTTGCTTCGCAATTCTTTGTCGCGCTGGTAGCCGCCGAGCAATTGCAATTTTTCGTTCGCGTAAATTTCTTTCGCTCTTATATTTTCGCTCGACGATCGAAAAATGTCAAGGTCCCGCGAGACAGCCAGTGAATTATTTACAAAAATAAAAAAAAAGGATCCAAATGACTTATTTGCTTTAAAAAACGCCGCGGTAACATAAATATAAAATATTTCTATTTCTGAAGCATTTAAAAAGCACTTTCAGTCTCACGCCGCTACAGCTGTCCGATCGAAATAATAGTTCGCACCCGAAGCCGCGAAAGAAAAAATGAATAAAAATAAAACACAGTGACCGTCGCGCGTAGAGCAGCAAAAAAAAATGTCAGTAGCTGAATGAAAGAGAAAAAAAAAATTGGCCGTGCGCGTTATCAGTGTGAAACCCGAAGACAGCGGAGAAGGAGGAGAGCGAGCTGTCTCGTCTGTACAGTCATAGCCGCGCAGACATTTACCCACACACACGCCGAGCTCACCACGTGACTCGCGAATTTCCATGGCCGCCTAACTATAATCCGCGTAATGACTAGGCGGCACTCGAAAGTCCGCCGAGATAACGAAAAAATAAAGGGAACTACGACCAGGCGGCCTCAAAGTTTTTCCGGAGCCGCCGAGCCGCTTCACGGTGCATTGGGCGCGCTGCCACTCGGGGGGAGGGATGAAGAACCGCGTGCGTGTGCATTCACCCCCTTACGCGAGGCGTTCGGCAAGCGCAGCGAGGTGACCCAGTGAGTGGCGGCGCAGCCGAGCGAGCAGCGCCGAGGGAGCCGGTCAATGAAGGAGAGCGGGACTCCCTGCCCTCCATCGGACTAGTTCCTTATCTCTCGTTTCCTCCCGTTTTTTTTTTCGCACGCCGAGCGCCTCATCCTTCCATTCCGCTCGCGCTCCTCTCCGGTCGCGCGCAAAACGCTTTCCTCTTTATTTTCGCGCGCGCGCCTGGTTTTGTTTACCGTTTCGAGAGGGAGTCGCGCGGATTTTTTTCCCCGCAGTGAAAGTGTCGGCGCGCGCGGAAATCGAGCAGCGAACTGCCGGGAGCCGCACACACCGATTGATTTTACACGCACTCGTGAGTACCCATCCTCCCCCTGCTCGCCGACGCGGTTTTTTTTTCAATCGCACTCTCTTTTTTTTCCGCTCCACCCCCTCGTTCGCTTTTTTTACCAGCGCGCACGCGGTCGAGCGGTTTATTTATTTGCGGCGGATCGGCTTTTAGCTTCTCTCGTTATCGACTCCCGTTCTTCGCGCGGCGACCCGTGCGTGCCGGCACCGCGATCGAGGATGCAAAATTGACGCCGCGCTCGAGCGCACCCTGACCTTTGTACGGGTTTGGGCGGCTCTTTTTTTGTTTTTTTAACGGCAGTGGAATTTTATTGACCGTTATCGAGCTCACCCAACATCCTGTGCGTATCCCCTGTGCGATCAGTTTTTCTTTCACGAGCGTTAATTGATACGGTTATTTTTGGGGACTTTTTTTGCAAGCGAGACTTTTAAACTGGCGTGCGATGAGCAAACTATTGACCTGATTTTTTTCTATTTATTGAAAGAGTATACTTATCGTAATGAATAAAGGATTAATAATTTATTATCTAGTTTGTCGAGAAAACGATATGTGCAAAAATAAGATAAATATTAACATAGCCGCCGGTTGTTTAAACAATTTTAACTACGACAAAGAGCCTTTTTTACAATGTACAATTGAGCATGCAATACATGATGTTTCTGTGAAATTGCAGGGAGATCGCCGTCAAACTATTTTTTTTTTTTTAGTTTGGCGGTGTAAAGAGTTGAAGAGTTATCGATTAGAATTTAAGACAGCGCATTACTGATAAAAAAAAATTATCACTATTGTAATAGACGCGAAACTTTCAAAACGGTTAGTAGATGTGCTAAATTCAAGAGGAGCGAACCGTGACCCGGGGTGGGGGTAGAAAAGAAGTGCGGACTGTAAATTTGTTCCAAGACGTCTTTCTCCCTCTCTCTCTTTTTTTATCGTTTCGCCGAGATAGCGCGCTATCAGCATGCTTTAATGCTTGCACTTTTATAAGTATATAGCGGGGAGAATTATTTAATCGTACACGTTCTGGCCTGGCTCCAGCATGGCGACCCAATTTTTCTGCGGATCGAGGGAGATCGCCGAGAGACGCGGGAGCGAGCGAGACGGCCGAAAGCGGCACGCGAGATAAAGGCCACCGAGTCACGTATACAAGGTGGAGAACTCCGCCGCTCTGATGGAAGAGCGAGAGAGCGATAGAAAGAGAGAGAGAGAGCGAGAGAGAGAGAGAGAAGAGAGAGAGAGAGAGAGATGACGAAAAGCAAGTCGGAGGATTTTGAAAAGGAAAAGAATAAACTTCCTGCGGACTAGGAGCGTCGCGCTTTATCTCCCGTGCCATTTTATTGCCTTTTATCTGTTCTCGTCGGCTGATATTTTTTAAACTTTCCACTCGCTAGAGGAGCAAACTAACGTGCGAGCGAAAAAAAAATCTACACACGGAGCGCCGAAAGCTGCACCGACGGCGGGGCACACGGCGATTTGCATAAATTGTGCATCGACGTATTCGGCGGTGGCCACCTGATTACACGTAGATTCGGCTTGAAAATATTTTTTCGCCCCTCCCCCTCCTCCCCCGCTTCCTCTCGCTCGCAGTCTGCAGCCGCTATCGAGTTCGGCGAGATCTATTAGTCGCCGGGCAGAGTTACCACCGGCTGGAATTCATCGATAACATTGAACATCTGTACTAATATCAACGGGCGATTTTGGCGCGATACCGATGATACATACGGCGTCGCCTTGAAATTCGCGCAGCGAACCTTGGATCATTCGCTTGGTTGCAAGGTCTCGAGGCGCGCGTCTCGCTATCGTTTCGGGCACGGCAGATCTGCCCCCACCCCTCCCGGCGCGTCACACTTAGCGAAATAAAGAAAGAAATCGCATTATTCGAGCGCGCCTCCGCGGAAGGGAGAGGGGGATCACGGGGCGGCGAGCGAGAGAGAGAGAGAAAAATGTTCTTTGCAACTTTTCAGGCCTTCTTTTCAAAACAAGCTTTATCTAAATTTATCAGTGCTTTTGTGCCGTCTTATCGAGATTTGTCGTATACCTTGAGTAAAGGAGTAAGGTTAAATTGCAACTTTCGCGATAGCGAACAGTTTGAAAAATGCGGTGTCTTAGGAGATTTGCCTGTGCTCGCTGGAACTAAATTTGGCTCGTTCGCTAATTTCCCGAACCGACTGCTCATTGCGAGATCCACGGAAGAAGAGCCTCATTAACAGTAAATATTTCGATCAAGTTTTTTTTCTCGCACATCGAGAACTTTGCCCACTTTTAAAACATGCACGCGATTGCATTTATTTCGGTCAATCAAGAGCGTTATTTAATTTCGCTCGTGTCGAAAAAAAAAGTGAATTCGATTCGCCTACTTCTGACAGTCAGCTTTTAAACTTATTGAATAATAACGAAAATAATAAATAAGAAGCGAAGACGATGGCCTCGTTTCCTCGATACCGAAGGGGGGAAACAAAGAAATTGATAGTTTCGCGTTATTTAATCCAGCGGAGCGAGCGAGGATAAAATAAAGCGGAAGAATATTTTAATCGCAAAAGCGCTAGCGGCCGAGGTTCTAACGAGTTCGCTGTTTCCTTGTTGCAGGTGAATAGGCATAACGATGGTAGATACACAACACTTTTGTCTGCGATGGAATAATTACCAGAGCAGCATCACATCGGCATTTGAGAATCTGCGAGATGACGAGGATTTCGTGGACGTCACGCTGGCATGCGATGGCAAGAGTCTCAAGGCACACCGGGTCGTACTGTCGGCCTGCAGCCCCTACTTTAGGGAGCTTCTCAAGGTACACTCCATTAACACTTGCTTTAGTTCACGCGGTGCTTTCGAGGCGAATAGGTACGAATGAGCGATTCCTTACCGATTTCAGAGCACACCGTGTAAGCACCCGGTGATAGTACTGCAGGATGTGGCATTCAGCGACTTGCACGCCCTGGTGGAGTTCATCTACCACGGCGAAGTAAACGTCCATCAACGCTCTCTCAGTAGCTTCCTGAAAACCGCCGAGGTTCTCAGGGTGTCCGGACTTACGCAACAGGCTGATCAATCTGACAGGGATGAAGTGAGTCTAAGCGATATTTTCCTTGCCGTTTGTACTACTAACTATACCATTTTTTTCGGTCGGCTTTTTACATTTTTTATCGCACATCTATTAGAAAAATATACGCAAAATAATTGTTTAAATTATTATATTGTATTGACGTAAATGATAGCGAAGTAATTGATTGCAAGTATTATCGCAAAAAAAAATAAGTTATTAGAGTGTTAGTGCTTATCTTGATACGAAACTGTACAAAGAAATCTCTGTATCTTGATGCCTTACAATGATTGTCATAGATCATGCAAAAAGTGATACATTATTTTAAATTGTTTTATCCTTTAAAAAAGGAAGGTCGCCAATTTACTATCAAAGTTTTCCAAGGTATTACTATCAATAAGTCAATTTTATTTAGCATCAACCTGAAATTACACATTTAAGCTTTTAGATAACTTAGTACCAACGAAAAGATCGTTAACTTTTCAGTCGATGTAGATTTAGAACTAGATTGAATGAAAATTTGATATACCTCTAATTTTGATCAAGTTAATAAAAAAGTTAATAAAAAAAATGTTTAAAATAGCTTGAATTTTTGAAGCAATGCATAAAAGAAACGAACACATAAGTGCCGTTTTTCGTTGAAAATGAAATCGCAGTACCAAGGTACTTTCCGATGACTGAAATTCGTTAGAGCACACAAAGCGTAGGAAGTGCAACTTCCTTTCCCGCGGGAGGAAAAAAAAGGGAGGCGAGGCTGGGGTCTAACTCTAAGGTCTGATCCGTAGCTGTCGCACGTGCGCGCGCTCGCGGCCGGCGCGGTCGGCGCGGTCGGCGGCAACCACCTGCCCCCGCACGACAAGCTCTCGGACGAGGGCTTCCCGCGCGGCGGCTCGCCGCCCACCCCCATCACCCCGACCCCGACGACGGTCCAGCAGCTGCTGCGCCGCGCGCAGATCCGGCGCAACGAGAGGCACACGCCCGACCCGCACGACGACTCGGCGAAGCGGCCCCGCGTCCTCTCGCCGCCCCTCAACAACAACGACGCCACGCCGACGGACTTCTCGATGGTGAAGAACAACCACCTGTCGTGCAAGATCGAGGGCAACGGGCTGCACGAGGAGAACGGCCCGCTCGAGGACAGCATCAAGTGCGAGCCCCTCGAGCTGACCGGCGGCACCGGCAACGGCGGCGGCGGCGGGGGCGTCGGCGGCCTCACCGGCCCCGGCCTCAACGCCAACAACGAGGACAGCTCGGACTCGGGCGCGGCGGCCTCCGACCGGCCGCCCGCCTCCGCCAGCAGCAACGAGCACGAGACCGAGCCCGAGCACCCGCCCACGCCCAACTACATGGCCGACAGCAAGCTCTTCGCCTCGACGCCCGGCAGCTTCAACTTCAGCATGGCCGCGCTCACCACGGAACACACGCCGCTCTCAGGTGAGCACCAGTTTCGATCCTCCTACCTAGCCTGTACGCGTCGAACAATTTTTTTGAATTGAATCTTTGTACTTTTCGTTTACGTGCCGAGCTTACTGTGGCTGCTTTTTTCTTGCGTGCACCCTGCGCGTGGTTCGCGAGCCCCGGTACCAGTCTTTTTCCTTTTTTCCGAGCTGGTTCCTTTCTTTTGTCTCGCGGCGCTCTCGGTACATTTCACGCTCGACCAGCTTTTAAATGTTCTTTTGATTGTGATATTCCTCAAATACTCACGATGTTTACTCAATATTCTCATATTTTATGCGCTGATAAAAATGGCCTTGACGTGTACATTAATTTACTTAGTGCAACGTATTCCATTAATTTCAATATTTACTCGTTTAAAAAGCATGTGCTGTATAGGAAATCGTTATACTTCTGCTAGCCTTTCCTTTTGATTTAATTTGTCTTGTGTGTTATTCGCTCGGCTAAAATACCCTACTTGAAAATTATTGTTTCTTTCATTCAAATTTAAAGGAATCTACAAGCATGTTTGAACAAAAAAACTATTAAAAAATCGTATTTACAAAGACAGCGGGCAAAAAATTACTTGGCAAACGAATTATCGCTTGCGCGACTGTACAGTAGTGGAGCACGTGTAAATGTTTGTTGCGAAAAATTTTTTTTGCTTGCTATTCAATTCGTAGTTGCGAAATTGCGTACAGGCCTGATATTGCACTCCGATAGCGGAGCACCGATAGCTATGTGTGACGATAGTGAAATTTCCAGGGTTGGGCCACGGACTGCAAACGCCGGACCTAGCGGGAACTTCGCAAGGTAAGAAAAAAAGCAGACTACTTATATTGAGTCACGCATTATACGTTACTTTAGTTTCCACACTTACCATACTATTTTTTAATTTTTTTTTTCTTATTTTTTACGAATTTATTTTGCCCTGTGAAATCACAAGAATTTTAATCGATAAGTACGTTCACAAAAGCGTTCGAGGTCATTAGATTTTTTAAATATTCGGTTCGAGTGTAATTTGAAGAAAATTTATCTTTTTTTTATATATTTTTTTTTATTTGTTTCGATAAATTAATTGAATGTAGAAAGAACCCTTCCTTCATACAAGTAAAGCTATACGTGTAAATAAAGAATAGACGACCGCGCAGTCCAAGGACAGACGAAAGGTTCGAGTCTGCGTTCTTTTGATTTTTCAAAGGGCTCTCTTCGCTACTCTGTTTTATTCTCGAATCAAGCGGCCGAAGTCGCGTCGAGTCGCGCGCCGAAGACGTGATCATTTACCTAAACAAAAATAAGTAATCAGATGAATAAGAGAAAAAAAAATTGGTACAAGTAAATTTGGGGAAAGGCGTCTGCGGCGCGCGTCGATCGGCCGAGCCGGCTCTCGGACACTTGGACGGAATTACGTAAGTCGCTGTGACTTGTGCAGTTATATCAAACTAACAAATCACAATTTTATATTATTGCCAACAATTAAAACAAAATTTTTTATTTATTTATTTGGTTGCGGTGAAAGTTCACTATACTTCTGTCTCTCCTTGCTTGGAAGATTAAGTTTCTTCTAATTTGGCATGCCATTATATTTTTTTTTTTTACCAAATCATCGAAATCATCATTACTGTATACTATTTTTTTTTTTACTTTTAAAATGAAGCGTCATTTATTTTCGTATAACGATGTACTTGCTTGCACTTGCATTATTTTTCATTTGAACTCCATTCGCAATCGATTGCGACCGCGACTTTTTTATTATACCGAAATCGCCCGCTCGACTCCTTTGTCTTTCTACTTCGAGCGTCCATTACTTTCGACCTTTTTTGGTTTTGAGATCACGAGGAGAACGAGATTTGAAATTTAGAATAGAAGACGATGTAAAAAAAAAGAAAAATTTAGTCGAAATAAAGTAGAAACCCAAAGCTTTGTCGTTGAGCTGGCGGTCGTTTCGAATTGGCGAAGAACAAGAAAGAGAGAAATGTCAGTTTGAGATCACTGTACAATCGAAAATCGCTGCGATCGTCTCAGCGCACAAATTTCATTTTTTTTTTTCGTTTGCAAAGAGAAAGAGAAAAAGCTGAATTGAATAACCTTTTTTTATAAAACGACTAAGAAGGAAATAAATTGTGTGCGAGCATAGAAAAGCTCTCGAGACGATCGTCGGCGTGGAAGCTGTCAACGAATCTCGACGGTCACTTCTTTTATCATCTGCACAGCGTGTATCTGTTAATTCTGATTGATCATTAGTGATATTTATTTTTATATGAAAATCTTTGCCGTGCTCGTACTGTCCGAATTGCCGCACAACCTTTTTTTTTGTGTATCTGAGTGTTATCGTCGTTCCATATTTATCTGTAATTTTTTTTTATTCTTGTCACACATCACATCTTCGGCAATTCTCTCGAAGGACTGCAAAGAGGTACTTGTTACTTCCATAAATGAAAAACACATGTGAAATTATTGAGCAGAAAGGAAATGAACCAAAAAACAAAGAGAAAAAGTTCTACATACGACAATAGGGACAAATTAACAAGAAAAAAAGAACAGTATAGAAATTTGCTTGACATTAATTTTTGATGTACTAGTGGATAAGGCCGATGGAATTTGCGGCGAGTGCGATTCGAATTTCGTACTTTAGACTGCGCTAGCGAAAGTTTAATGTTATGAAATGGCGGTGCCGAGAGGCGTGATTACCTCGGCCGCGGCGATAGGCCATCCAAAGTTATCACCTTTGCTTGTTTTATTGTTATTCGAGCCGCGCGGTAATAATATTCCATTATCGCGCTCAATAGTTCGGTTAAAAAAGGAGAAGTCGTCGAAACGCGAGCTTTCCATCTAATTTTAGTCATGCGGGTGTCAGTCTCGGGTGCGCGCGCGACTCGATAGCCACCGAGATTCCGCGCTCGGACTTATTACCCTCCCTCCCCCTCGCGTCTAGTTCGGAAATCGTTTGCGATTTCGCCTTGCTTTTTCACTTCGAGAAGAAAAAAATGAATTTCTCGTTATCGCACCTTTTGTGATAAATGAGAGTTTAGTTTTCTTTGGATTCTCATTATCGCATTTATTTCTGCATATTTTGCAACGACGACGATAGAGCGTTTCGTCAAAAATTTTTTAACAATTAAAAAAAAACAGCTTCGGGGATGTCGCGATCGCTTGCCTCACTTAGATCGCGAAAATAAAAGTCGCGCTCTAACTAATTTTCCAAAAAATGCACTTTCCGTTGCGATGGATAAACGGAAACACCCACATGGCGACCACGGTTTTATTTAGTTTCTTTTCTTTAATCCACTGACAGCATTATCGTGCAGATTCGTCGCCGATAAGTAAAGTAAACATCGATAAAAAAAAAAATTAAATTTGAAACTTCATTAATGTGCTAGAGGCGAGCTCACGCGAAAAAAAATTCGCGCGACCTCGACGGAATTCGCACAGTTTCGCAACTAGATTAGGCGGCTCGGAGACGGTATATTTTTTTCTGACTCACCAATCGCCTACACACATTTGGCGGTGCGTTCGCGCGCGCATGCACTGACGCACGCCAGTTGAAAGTTGGCGAAGATAAGCTCGTCTGTCGCGCTAATTGTGCGTGTACGCGCTCCGGGCCTATTTTATGTAACGGCGCTGCAGCCACAGGAGAGTGACTCGCTCGTGCTCTCATCCTGTCTCGAAACAATTTTTTTTTTGCACCCCGCACCGTATGTTTGCATCGCAAATAAACGACTTTATCGGACGTGGCCATTTACTATTTGAAATTATCATACTTTCTAGAAATCTTCTTACACGTCAGTCATAGCCTGACACTTTTGTACATTAATTTTCAATTTTTTTATCGTAATCGGTCACGATCACCCGGCAACCTACTTCTTCTATCGACTTGTCTATTATTAGTGGTGATATACCGACATCGCAGTATTTTGAGGAAATTATTCCATTTCTTTTTTAACGCACGACTCCGCTGAATTTTTAAACAGCTTTATTATTTATTTAATATTTTTAGTAAATGTTTATAATGATAATACTTTTTTTTTCGCGTAATCTGAAATGTAAATAACATGAATAATCATTATCATCAAACATTGTAATAACAAATATGCTCGAACATTCTCGAAAAAAAGAATAACGTCGATAATTTATTTTGAAAATAGTCTAATACCCAATCAATGTATCAACGAAATGATAAACTGATAAGAGTGGTAGGAGGGTGGGCGGGGAGCACAAAGTAATCTTGCTAGAGAAGTTGGAAAGGAAAGCGAGGGTGGAGCGACGTCCTTGAAAAGGTCCTTAGCCTCTCGAGAGCGGAAGTGGCATCTCGGCACACAGCAGCCCGGTCGGATTTGCGCACGCAGGAAAAAAGCTCCGAGACGTGCCGAACGTATTCAGGTACGGGCCGCCGCTCGAAATAATATTTGCCCGGCCGCCGGGGCTTACGCTAGGTTAGTACCGTCTATTACAACCAATCAAAACGAAAGAATGAGGGAATGCGAGGACTTCGCTTTGGCTAATCGGTCGAACCGCGGTCGCGGGTCGATATGCTCGAAAAAATAGCCGGTAGGCGAATGAGAGGGGGGAGGGGAGCGAGAGGTGGGGCGCGCTGCGAATATTCGATAAGGCCGCAGATGTTATCCGCGAATTTCAAGGTCCCTCTATCTGTGCGCGCCGCACCGCCTCGGCGCGTCGACGGCGTTTCAAGAGAGCGCCGGTTTATTCGGTCCCGCCAACTAAACATTGGCCTAACTAAAAATACGATGGCCTTGGTGCGCCGCTCACTTTCTCTCTCCCTCTTCCTCCGCTCGATGGGTATGCGAATGTGTATCGCGCGGGACGAGAGCTGCCAATTATTAGGCGCCGGCCGAGCTTTCGCTATCGTGACCTTTCTTTCAGCTTTTTTTATTTGCACTCGCTCGTCCTCCCCCTCCCCGCCCGCCCGCTCGAGCTTTCGCGCTCGTAGAAATTTTCGGAATTTTTTGGCAGCTCTTCTACGCCTGCGTGTGTACTAAACGTCCTTGCGATGACCGATATGTTTACTCTGTAAATTAGTCACTTGCGTTGTTCGTGCAGCATATCTTTTTTTTATTCGCGCGCGGGCTTAGATAAAATTGTGCAACTTAGCAACGAACGGTAAATTTTGCGAGTTAATTCCTTTCGTTTTATTGCGGCCCCCTCCCATCCCTCTCGCGCCGTCTCTCTATTTGACGTGGGATGTTCGCCGAGGCGCGATAGTGCGACTGAGAGTCCGCCGCTGTAATTACCCGGCAATTAGCCTTTATCGGCTCGCGCTACCTTCGCCGCCCGTTCGCCGCGGAATCTCGGTTACGTGTGCCCGGCGGAGCGTAGATAGAAGCGCCTTCGATTATTCATCCCCCTATTCCGACGTCGAAGGTGACGCGATCCAACGAGCGAGACTAATCCGCGGACCAGCTGTAATACATTCTCCCCTCCGGCTCCTTCCGCGGCGCGGAATCGATGCAACGCGCGCCAGGCCGGGGGGAGCGATGCCGTGCTCCTTTTCCCGAACGAATCTCGGCGAGTCTTGGAAGGAAATCGTAACGAGCGCTGTTTTGGCATCGTTTCAGAAGGAAAACCCAATACTGCGGGTCGACGCTCTCTCCCTCCCCCCTCCGACCCCCCGACCTTCCAGCGCCGACTTCAATTTCTTCGCGGGTTATTTATTAAATTCCCGACTTATTCAATTACTTTTTCTTTTCTGCGCGCATTCTCCGACTGCCGAAGAAAAAATGTTATTCCATTTTACATCCGCGGCGCCGCGGCGCGTAAATCTCTGGGGCGGCTGCCGCGATACTTCATAAAAATGCGCCTCGCGCCACCAATCAATAAGTCTCGCGCAGTTACGTAAATCGGCCTTTGGGGTTCGCGCGGAAGGCACTTCCAACTCGCAATTATAACTGCAACGTGCCGCCAAATCGCCTATTGTACCGCTCCGGCTATTTAATTATCAGCCAGCTCTCGGGGGGGACGTAAGCTTTTTCTCGGAAGCCCGTATTTCGCTAATCTCGCCGCGATCGTCAATTGCATTCGCGAAATTAAAAAAAACATTCGCTCGTCAATAACAGCTAGCAAGCCGAAATTTTAATTTTCACTGTCTACACGCACCCCGGTGCTTCTCTAAAATTGCGAAACAAATTGGCTATGAAATTCCGCGTCGACGCTCGAGAGGGAGGGGAGGCTGTGTGCATGCCCTTCGTAATTTTTTAATATCCCTCGGCTTCAGTCAACATATCGATGGATCGATCCCGAGGAGCGGCGAAATTTTCAACGCCGCTGCTCCTCCTCGCGTTTCAGTGGCTCGTTTGTCTCTCCTTCCCGCTGGAAATCCGCAGCGACGCCGTCAGAAGTACACTCGCGTGCGCCCATACAATGGTGCTCGTTATCGTGCCGAAATAAACATTCCCCGACAGCGCAACCCCTCGCTCGTCTGCCCATTCAATCCGCGCGCTTAAAGACGTGAAAAGGAGGTGGGAGCGAGCGAAACCGCGACGGAGAAGCGAGGCATCGGTACATGGCCTTTTTATCATCTTTAATGCGTAATGCTGTTACGCAAAAAAAAGTAATAATAACGAGCGAGCGGAGTGCCGAGGGGGAGAATTCGCGCGAAAGAAATGATGGAGGCGGCGAGGGGGAGCTTCGGGAGGGGAAGCGAAGGGAGGGAAGATGGGAAGGTGTAAAGGAAATTACGTAATCTCGATATATTTGTCTCCTCTCACACTGGTAGCTCGCCGCGATTTTTCTCTCTTTTTTTTGACAGTTTAATAAATAACACGTAAATATTTACCGCAGTCCCGTTTCCATTCATTTTTCGGTCTTAGCAAGAATTACGGCCTGTACTTAATTCCATTATCTGGAGCAAATTGCATTTATTACTACCTCTCCAGCTTGCAGTGCGACATTTCACTTTTTTTCCCGACAATTCCACGGGCGAAGTACGCCGAATCTAGTCGCCCACTTCTCCCGGGGAAGCGTGCAAAGCTTACTGCCGAAGCGTAAGGTCCCTCGCGTATTCTTAGACGCCGGTTCTTTTCCTCCCTCGTGAAGCCGGCGTGAAAGGAGCAAGGCTGTTTTTAAAATCGAAAGCCTCCTTCGGCTCTCCATCTCGCTCTCTCTCCTACGCGGTGAAACTGCGGGGTGCGTGTAACCTGTTGTAAAGCTCGGTGTCGCGTAAAAATAGCGGCGTAAACGCGGACAGCTCGGGGGGGAACGGCGGCGCACTGCCTGCGGCGGCGCATCGTGCTGCGGCGCGCTGCCGCCTGCGGGCAAATATTTATTTCGCACGCGCATCCGTCCGCGTGCCACTTACTCGGATTTCGAGTGTCGCGCGACAGTGAAATCGTCGACTCTACATTCGCTGCCCGGAGATCCTCCAATTACGAAATCGAAGTTTCCATTTTTTTGTCAGTGCTTTACCGGATTTGGTGGCGCCACCTGCCTGCGAAGTAATAGCAGTGACGCGAATGGATTATAATGCAAATTAACGAATGAACGAATTAGCAATAACGACTCGATAATTAGTTTAATTAAAGATTCTGGAGAGAGTCGAAGGTCTATTCTTGAATTAGTGGACTATCAATGTTGCATAGGTGATTCGAGTATTATTTAGAATTTCATAGATTCAAATAAGCACTAAAAAATTCAGTCGTAAAATTTATACAAAACGACTAAGCGGGTAATTAATCTTAAAAAGTAATTCCGCCGGAGGGCATTGGCGCATTTGCATTTTTACGATACAGCCAGCCTTTTTCATTCTTGTTTATGAGCAAAAGTTGAAGCAATTCCGCGCTGCGGAACTTTACAGTTGACACCCGATTTTCCATCGCAATCGCGTATTCGTTCGAAAGTCGGGGTCTTCGCGACTTTTGCCCGCTGGAAAATACGGCTCTTTCCTCTCCTTCCGCGTCAGTCGGGGCTCTCGATCGGCCGCGCGCCGCAAAAGCTCGCGCGCGCGCTCCCTAGCAGAAGCTCGGCACCGCGGGCTCCCGAGGATATCCGGGTTATTTATCGGCTAGAATCCGCGCGGCTTCCGGAATCGCGTGTGTACGCGCTCGCGCGACTCGTCGCGTCCGGATCCGCGAAATTTGGAAAGTTTCGTTATTTATGACCGCCGCATAATCTCGACCCCTTCCCTTCCTTATACTCGTACTCGCCGCTTTCATACCGAGGCGCGGTTCTACGATAAGACGCGTCTTTTAGTTGCGAATTTTTTAAATTTCGATCCCCCCTCCCCTTCCCGCGCTTTCGATTGTGCAAGATTAATTCGAGCAGGGCACGACTCGCGCACCGCGTTGCTTATCGATCGGCTTTAAGGACTAGCGCTTATCATACGTTTCGCCGCGATTGCGATTAATTACTTCTTTGAAATTCAACGAATCGTCCGGACGCGATGTTTCATTTATCATCCGCTGCATGCTTCTCACGTAGTCAGTGTTTGTTAACAAAGATCAGCAAATCGCCTCGCTCTCTATAAGGAACAGACGATCTCAAAAATGGCATTCGGCCTAAAAAATTAACGTTTTAACACTGAGGCTGCCACGGCGCTCAATGCGTTAAGGAGAGGTGAACGTAAAGCCGATAAGTGCGGGTTTACCTCGGCAGGAGTGCGAATGTACCAAAATGCGTGTAAGCAGTTCTAGTTGTTCGGTTGTTTTCGCCGGTGGCCAGTTTGAAGCACTTATCGATGATGAACTTGCGCCGACCTCGCAAAGCTGCGCAATAGTCGACTCGGGACGTGTGGAAAGAGAGGGGCGCATGCACGGCCCGCGTAGAAAGGGAGATTGACGGGCGACTCTCGCTTTTCGCAACTGCGCGATGTACCCCAACCGAGCGCAGCGCTTATCGCGTCCAGCGACATTATCCAGCGGCATTGATGCGAAGGCGATGGTCGAACCAACTGTGGAGCAGATTTTTTTCTTGTCGGCAGTCGAGCAGACTCAACGGTGTTAGCTCTAATCGCGCGAATATTTTGACTGACGCTCTATCGCGCCTAATTATAATTGAGTTGCGAAACGCAGTGAAATCGTTCGGCGTAGACGAGGCGCAATCGCAATGCATTAGCTTAACGAGGCGCGCATCGAGGCGACGGAGGAAGCAGTTCGATGAAGACGTAGGCGGAGAGAAATGGGAGAGAAAAGGGAGAGAGAGCGAGCGACGGGGGTACATCTTCCCCTCGGCACGGGGGGAGGGAGAAGAGCGAAAGTCAAGAGCCCGGCGGAACCCCGCACGGGAACTCGCGGAAGAATTAACAAGAGGAGGAAGGAGAAGGACGAGCGAGGCAAGAAAGAAAAATAAATATATGATTTGAGCACGAAGTAAAGAAGCCGGATGATGAGGAGGGGCAGCGGGGGAGGGCGGCTGCCGAGGGGTTAGGGGAGGCGGGGAACAGATGATCGAAAGGAGGGGAAAGGTACGCTCGGAGAAGACGGAGAACCTCCTCGTCTCGTTCTCTCTCCCGCGCGTCCTGGAGAGGCCTCTCCAGCCCTCTCTCTCGCTCCCACTCTCGCTCGCTCTTTCTCCTAGCGCAGGAAAGTTTGTTCGCTCTCTAAGGTTCCTCGGTAACCAATCCGAAAGGCAGTCATATTTTCTCCCTGTTCGCGAGTCGGTCTATCGATCGTGAGTGAAGAGAGAAGCCGCGCGCAGGAGGAGGAGAGAGAAAGGAACGCGCTCCAGAGTCAACATCAGTCATAATACAGCGGTACGGGCGAGCGAGCAGGGTTATTAAGAATAATACGCATCCTAGGTACTATCCTCCCCTCGCGGGCCCGAGCGCGCGCGCGCCATGGCTTAGAAGCCGGCGAGCGCCGCGGAAGAGAGAAAGAAAAGAGTGTTCGGTTGCCAGGGCGACCGGCCGGGTAAAGTCCCGCAAAGAACGGCACTGCAGCAGCCGCCGAGAGAGCGTATATTCCGTAATGCGCGCCTCCTTCTCCGCGGGCTTACGCGCGCGTATCGACACGCCACACGCTCGCGGCGCTCATTTTCACTTGACCTTGACGAGGCTGACTCTGCCTCTGGCTGCATCACTGCGCGCGCGCGCTCTCTCTCTCTCTCCCTCGCTCCCTCTGGAGAACGAGCTCTCGAGCGTCGGCGGCACTCGCTTTTCCCGTCAGCGGGATCTTGAATATCAAGTGCGCGGCCACTTTCGCGTCCTTCCGCTTTTTCACCAGCTCTCCTCCTCCCGCCACGGGTCGCCGCGTTTCCCGAGGAAATCACCGTCGCTAGCTTGCCTCGAGGAGGCCCCTTTTTTTTCCACCGTTGCATGACGTTGTACTTAATGCCGTATATGTCTGCGAATAGCGGATAATATTGCGGAAGCGCACAAAGGTGTGCACCGAGCGCCGGACTGAGCCCCCTCCTCTTTGGTTGCAGACCAGGAGGTCGCCGGGGAGGACGGGGCTTGCCAGTCCACAGCCGTGGGGTCGGGGCAAAGCCCCAGCTCGGAGCGAGGGCGGACGCACGAGCTGACGGACATCGGCGATCAGATGCAGATCGACCTCAAGTCCGAGCCATTATCACCCGTCTCCGACGGAGACCTCGAGTCTTGCTTGAAACTAGATCAGCTGGAAGAAGAGTGGCTGCCGGAAGACCAGAGTTCGCACCGTCCGACGAGAAGGCCCAGTAGAAACGCATCGACCGAGACTAAAAAGCCCGAGTCCAGGCGGGAGAAGAGTGTCAAGGATGCCAGTAACACCTTCTGCGACATCTGCCATAAAAGCTTCTCCAGAGCTTGGTCGCTTCAGAGACACATGGCCGATACTCACTTTTACGTGCCGCAGTCGCTCGCCTGCGATCAGTGCGGCAGGTCATACAAATCCAGAAACAGTTTAATTAGTCACAAGAGTCAGTATCACGCTAAGAGAGACTGAATGAAGGATTCAATTTTAATTAACAATCACACGAAGAGAGCCACTGATTACTGCTACTGATTTGGAATCGAGCCGCAATTATCAGAATGCAAAATAAAAACTATTGAAATTGGACAAATATCGTGTACAAATTTTTGTAACATATCAATCGAATCAGAAGTAGAATTAACCAAGTCAATTGCAAGGCTCGTACTTGCATGTTTCAATCAGTTAAATCATTCTCAGCGATGATATCGTAGGGATTCTGCTGCGATTGATCTGAATTCCAATACTTCGCCTTCGAACTCTTCTGACATAAATTTTGTAATTATGCTTATCGGTACTATAACATTCGAATAGTCTGCGTCGACGATTTTGTCAATTTTCGTTTCATGCAATACTCAATCCCATCATTTTTACTTACGACATCTATCCTTAACGAATAACTACTTTATTACCTCCGATTAATCTAAGTCAATTTGCCATGTGATAACAATACCAATGAGTGGTTCATTTGGAGACGTTTTCTGTAATAATCTAGAAACACGATTAATTAATCTTCGCTTGTATCTACAGACTTTAGACACTAATCATTAGAAATCTAATAACAGCAGATTATGTTAAAACATTGAAAAGGATAAGTCTGGAAAGATTCGTGTAAAAATAAAAGAAATGAAAATCGGAATTCGCAACGTTTTTCTATTTATTAACACCTAACGATTTTACTTTCCTCATTCATCGTTAATTGCAAATCTTCAATTAATCGAACGCACATGTTAAATGAAAATAAAGGAACGTGCATAGAAGTAAAAAATCTCCACCCTCTTCATCGCATCAGCCCACTGAAACCCCATCATACCTGTAAATATATAAACCTCTTACAAAACCACACAATTATTTAATCAAACAAATCTATGCACTACTGTCTCCTGCTGTAAATAATAATCGCATCAACATCCGGATCCATCTTGGTGACTTGATCTGAACACTAACGACACAGCTCTCGATTGGTCGCTGGATTCTTGGATTGCTTGCACTCTTTTTGTATATGAACTAAGAAATCGTAATTTTATTTAATAGTCTCTTTTTACGTCTATTAAAAAAAAGTATGTTGTCAAAAGTAGCTCTTGGGAAGGATGCGTTACCTTTCCAACGTGCAATCTCCTCAGCGTCCTTGACGATAATGTCATCGTTGTAAAAATAGTTCTAGTCCTACGCTGGCCTGGCTCGATGACAAAGCCGCCGCTGATATATTTGGTGAAAATCGAGATTGCACGTGGGAGGCATGTTTTTCCTTCGCAAGGGCGACTTGAATGGGCCGCAGGATAAAAAAATACGCAAAGGTCAGGCGCTCGGTGAATGGTACTCCTAACACGCGCTAATCAAAAGAATCCCCGTGAAAACGGGGTTGAGAAAGAGGCAGAATCCAAAGTCTGTCGAACGCACGGTTTCATTATCGGGTGTCGGTGGCAAAAGAAAATCTGGTAAAAAATATATACCGCACGCACTTCTATATACGAGTCAAACAAGCACACTGCATTACGTACGCGACGAGAGAATATACGAATAAACGAAACGAGGCTACTTTGAGCAAACTAAGAAAAGAGAGAGCGATAGAGAAAGAGAGATCAATAGACGCAGATGTGCTCGTCGAGAAATACTTATATGGACGAGAGCGAGAAAAGCCTGATGATAAAATGCAAAAGAACCGGAACCTGCGCACCGCTTCTACTCTTCTTCTTACCCTCTTCGAACGTTTATGAGAAAGAAAAAAAATCGTACTATAAAATATAAAAAAATTTAAAAAATCACGGAAGAAGTAACAAAAAAAAAACACAGAAAGTAACCCACATTGTGTGTCTGGTTCTGCCGCCAGGTCTGTTGGCTGGCAGCGGCGCGACCGATGAGTTTCGATGCGAGCCCTGCAACAAAAACCTGACCTCCCTAACGCGGTTGAAGCGACACATACAGAACGTACACACGAGGCCGAGCAAGGAGCCGATCTGTAACATCTGCAAGCGGGTTTACTCCAGCCTGAACAGTCTGCGAAATCACAAGAGCATCTATCACCGCCAGCACAACAAGAACGAGCAACAGCGCAAGGAGGAAGAACAGCAGCAACAGCAGCAGCAACAGCAACAGCAACAGCAGCAACAGTCGCACCTCACGTGAAAGCGAGGCCGTCGTTACGACGAGAGCGAGGCGCGTTTCGCGTTTTAAGCCGATCGGTACCTGCTTCGTATGGTTTAAGGACGTTTTTTCAGGATACTTTCCACCCGATACCGCTGAGAGTTCAACTTAGTTCGATAAGGCAATTTAGGATCTAAGCGCGACGCGTTTCATCATACACACTTGTAAATACGCACGACGACATTAATGTATGCGAGATTTATCGATTAGAGGATCTAAGCAATTTTTTCACGGGGAATCTGGTGCTCGACGAGTAGATGAATATAGTTGAATTGTTACAATTTTTTGTATCCGCGCGTCTCTATTCTTCTATTCTTAATTTTTAATTCTATTGGAAGATTATATTCGATAATTTTAGACTCGACACTGCGGCTCGGTCACGGGCGAGAAAGCTGCCTTTCGCACCTTCTTTTTTCACCAAGTACCTCCACTGCTTCGCTGTCCCTCTTTTACTTTAAATAATTTCGCAAACGGCCGAGAAAGCGAGGAAAAAAATTCACGCGACACGTGCAAATTATAAATTTTTCGCAATCGCGCGTGCGGCGCCGAAACTTGGAAAAAAAAAAGAGGAAGGGAGAACCAACGGCGACAAGTGCCCCGGTGTACTTGCCGAAAAAAAAAGGAACGGCGTGCGTGCTCCGCATCATCGATTTTTCTCCTCGGCGCGCACGCACACACGCGTCGCGCGCTCCCGCGTTGCGAACGCAATAATTTTTAATTCGCCGGCCCCGGCCGCCCGGTGAAAGTTGAGTCGCGCGATTAGCACCCTTCCCGCGACTTTTTTTTAATTCCTTGCCTCGACGCGAGGCCCCCGGGAGTTTCGCAAAGAAACGCCGTAAATTACGTCATGCCGCCGGCCGCGCGCCTGATAAATTATTTTCAAGTATAATCGCCGGTTGTCGTTCGTCTCCGTACCTTTTTTTTCTCTCTTTTAACCCCCCCCTCCCCCTCCGAGCACGCGCGCACTTCGCGAAGACGGTGCAAATGAGTGCGCGCCGCTGTACACCGAGGAAACCCGCCGCCGCGTCCACCCTCGACGCTTTTATTTATTGACGTTGCGCAACGTTGCTCCTCGCCTATATGACATTGTTACGACGTACTTTTTTATTATTTCAAATGTTTATTGGATGCTGCAGCGTGGCCAGCCCTGCGTTCCGACAAAAAATGATATATAGCGAATGCCGAGTTATCAATAGAACGAAATATTCTATTATATATATATTATATATATTTAAAAAATATATAGAGCAGGCGATTTTATCTCGATTTCTGGGTCTGTCCAGACAGAGAAAGAGAGAGAAAGACAGTGAGAGAGCGTAAAATAAAGCGCGAGAATATTTGCTCACCGTTGAGCCGTGTATATAGAGAAATTCTTTTTTATACCTCCGTTATACTAATCTTTTTTTTTCGATGGGGTCCAGGTTATTTTATTTCTCTTTACTTTTGCATTTTCATTTTTTTTGTATGTACTCAATCACCGTTATCTCATTTATTTATGAATAAAAGTCATCTTTGTACGCAAAAAAAACCGCAGTAATATTTTTTGTGCCGCTGTCCACGGACTTCGGCGATGTTCTTTCTTTTTATTTGATTTTTTTTTTTTTGTTAATTTCTTCGAAAATTTTGGCGCGCGCTCGAGTGCCGCAAAAGAAAGGGGACTCGAGCGCGCTTGATCACTCCCATTCCCTTTTAGCGAGCGAGCGATATCACGCCTCCAGGCTTGTCCGCGCGCGTGCACACACTCACGCGCGAAAAGTTAAATGGAAAAATTTAGAGAAAAATTTGTTGACTCTACCTATCATTAGACACTACACTCGTCCACGCCCGGGGAAGCATTGAGAATGGTATGTTTTAATTTTTAATTTTCAAAAATCTACTTATTACAATTACCTTTTTTTCATTTTTTTTGGTCGATGCCACGTCGAACATTAATTTGGCTTTCCCATCGAGCGAGAGTACGAGTTGCAAAATTTTTTCATTTTATTTATTGTCATCTTCATCGTACATTTGCCGACACAAGTCACACATTACCATAATCAATGACAAACCAGAGCCCCGAGCCTTTTCTCTTGTCTGTCTCTCTTTCTTGCATAAAAACCCGTCTATCTCGTTAAGACGACCAAGCGTTTTTTTTAGCATCTTTAAAATAAAATTAGAGCAATTTTTTTTTTTAAACAATGAAAAAAAAAGAACAATGATCAAAGTATTTTCTAAGTATTGAACGAAGCAGTTTTTCAATCCGTCCAACTAGACACGTTGTCTTTTTCTCTTTCTTGATAATTTCTCTTTAATGCAACAAATTTAAAGGAAGAACAATAATAGAATCAATCTTTTATACGAAAATAAATGTCGTTACTTTATTTTCTCACCCTGAAACCCCCTCCGTCTCTCCAGAAAGCACCCGATCCGACCCCCGACCGCCGAGCCCTCACCCCCCCCCCCCCCCCCGACCCCCTCCGCCCCCTTTTTTTACTCGCCACCGCTCTCTTTCTATAGAAAAGTACCAGCATCGTTACTAATGTGTCCACAATATTAATGGCAGCCGTATCTTTGTTCTTGTTTGTTCCCGGTCCCGGTCTCGCTCGGCTATACGTGCTCTGGTTCGTCATTGTTCTGTGTGTACCTCTACTACTACCTACCTTCACGAACGGATTTGTGCTGGGGGTCCATCCGCACGTGGAACTATCTCCTCGGCCGCAATATTGGTTCGTAACGGATTATGAAAATTCAAACAAACAAAAAACACACACCACCACATCATTTTACGAAAAATAAAAAAAAACAACAAACATCTTTTCTTATTGAAACATTTATTTAAATTTTTTTTCTTTTTCACTTGCAAATTAACGAATGACCAAATTAAATAACAATGCATCCAATGTAACTTGTTTGTTTTGTCGCGCGTAAATTTTTTGCAACTACAAAAAAATTGTTCGATGATAAAAAAACGTAAATTTAAATTGAAAATGAAATTAAAAAAAAAAAAAAAAAAAAATCGTTGACTCGGGAATGTGAAGGACCGCCTTCTGCGATCCTAGCAATGAGACTGTCGCACCCTTTGCACGGCAGCCTGCTGTCCCCGGGCATCTGCTACACCTGCGACGTGTGCGGCAAGACCCTCTCGACGAAGCTGACGCTAAAGCGCCACAAGGAGCAGCAGCACTATCAGCCGCTGAACAGCGCCGTCTGCGCCCTGTGCCACAAGGTCTTCAGGACGCTGAACAGTCTCAACAACCACAAGAGCATCTACCACCGGCGGCAGAAATAGAGCTTGGTCGGCCGGGCTCGCGTCGGGCCGAGACCACCCGGCCTACTGCTGCAGCGATAGGCGCGCTCGCCCCCCCGAATTACCGCGAGACGCACCGGAGGCTCCCCCGCGGAAGACGCGAGCCGCCCCGGCCAAATTTCGAGACCACCACCAGCCCCCGTTTCTTTTCTCATTTCGCATCTCTCACGAACGCTTCGTCGCTCGCGTCTTCCCCGGTGGCGGCGCGCCGCTCCGGGAGCGAAAACAAAGGATCGAGCTTAGAGGCTTGCTGTAGCGTGTGTGTAAAAAAAGGAGAGAAAAAATTCGAGCTGGAGAAGGAGGCGCGAGGAGTAAGAATACGAGACGACACTTCCGTCGGTTATTATGTGTATAGCGTTCGTATGGAAGAGGGAGGGGGCCGCGTGTTTTAGGGCTGTCGAGTGACTTTCGCCGCGGACGAGTCGGACGGACTTTATTATAATCGCGACACGATATTGTTATACGTGGGAGAGAGAAAGTGAGTGAAAGGCCGAGCGTAAAAGGGAGGGAGAGAAAGGGTAGACGCGCGTTTTTCATTTTTCGACATCACGATAGAGCGGAAAATTTATATTTTTTATACTGATTTAGCTGTAGATTTTTATAAAGTGAAAATTCATCGTTCTTCAGTTTTCCCGATGTGGTGCCCGCCGGGGAACGCTCGCCTGCGTCGCGCTCGGGAGCGATCCGCCCGACTCGCCGCGAACGACTGTCGTGCCGTTGTTTGAATTCGTATCCTAGTTTCGCGGGGCGGCGAGTTCGGCGACCGACGCGACGGGCGATTCCGCCCCGGCGGGTCACATTTTTTCCCAGTGAACGCAACAGGACACATCTGACTCGTCGACGGTGCGAGAACCGCGCGAAGATCGTTTATATATTTTCTTTCGTGCAACGCTGTCGCGCCTGTCGAATTCTCGTAACGTTTCACGAAATGTGTAACAATGATAAGATTGAGAACAAAAGAAAACAAATGATTTAAGAAAAAAATGATAAACAATACACAGTGCTTCCAAATCGGTGGTAAATTGATACGAGAAAGATACGTGGAAGACGAAAGAGCTTTCGGGATTGAGCAGGGCCGAAGGCGTTCCGGTACGTGTTTATAAAAAGAAAAAAAAAAGTAATAAATAATGAAACGTGGACGACTGTGTGGCAATTGTAGAGGCAGACAATGCGATGAGCTAAATAAGAATTTTATCGGTTGTTATAGGTGCCCGCGACTAGGCGAATTTATTGCGACGATAAATGATAAGTTGTTATTTCGATGGGTATATATTGTAGAACGGGGAATGCGCGATGATATATTTCCCAGAATGCAATTAAAAGACAAAAAAATGGCCAAAACGATAGTTGACTGACGAATAAATGAGAAAAAAAAATCGCACGAACGGACGAGTCAAACTCGTCTTGCACTCTCTCGTTTTTTGTTATAAATATAAATAAGAACTTGCACTCTTCGACGAAACTCTTCTCTTTACGCGATGTACACAGAGACGTAAAGTGAGCATGAAAATTATAATGGACGAGATGAGAGAAAAATAAAACGGATTTTTCCGCCCTCGTTGTGATCGCAACATTCTCAGCGCAGTTTCTTGACGGTTGGCGACGATTACTTCTTTAATTCTCGATTCTCTCCCGTTTCTTTTTTTTTCTAGAATTTCTCTGTCGCGGCGGGATGAAACAAATTTTCGAGTTTGATGAATTAAAATGGAGAAGAAAGGGTCGAAGCGCGGAAAGTTGCCAGGCGGGGAGAAAAAGATTTTGCCGCCGAAACTTTTCCGGTAAAATGAAGAGCGCGATCGTCGGGAATCTGCTTAAATTGCGAACTATCTTAGTTAGGCTCCATTGAAAAACAAAAGGAAGAGTGAAAGATTGAAAGGAACTTCCAAGCGTCGAAGACGCCATCGTCCAAGTAACTTTTAGGATGAAACATTAAATGTTAGAAAAAAGACTGCGCGAACGTTATTTGTGAAAAAAAATACAAGACTCAAGATTTTTAAGAGGTTTCGAAAACAAAATACTTAATTGTAAAAAGGGGATAGGGGTCAGAGAAACGTAAAAAAAAGTGTGTAAACAAAATTAGATGACCATTGAGAGGCCTGTGTCGCGAAGTGAGAATAACTCGTGGAAGTTTGCGGATGTATTTTTTTTTTAATTTTTTTTTTAATTTTTCTTACGTACGACTCGCGTTTGTCGACGTAGAGTGCCGGAGTACCGAGAAAATTGGTACGATTTTAATTTTATTCCAAATCGTTCAACGTTATCCCTTTGAAAGAACAAAAACGCCCACCGTTGCGTTGTCACTTCGCGCGAGAGCTCGCGGTAGGAGATGCAATGATATATATATATATAAATAAATATAATATTTTTTATCTTAATATATTCATTCCATATTTAGCGAAAAAAATGGTGAATGCTTTAAAAAGACGGGGGTATTTTGCGTGAGCGCCCGCGTTAGATTTTTTCGTTTAAACGGTGGAATACAGGGCTTTACGTAAAGTACCTTGAATACCTTTCGAAGTTCGTTAGCGTAAGATTAAACAAAAGTTTATTAACAAAAGCATTTATTATTTACGGAACTTAAGAGTCAAATATTCACTTCTTCACGCCAATTTCTGGTACATATTTTTATCCGGGTTGCACAGTTGGAAGTGTTTGTTAAAGTAGCTGATTATTTTAAAAGAGTTATTGATTTTTTTTAATAATTTTAAGGACTTGTTGAATGTTCGGAAAATTAATAGTAATTGACGAGTCGTGAAATACTCTAAAACGAACTGTTTTAAAAGAAATCGGCCGATTAATTTTTCTATTAGATTTTTTTTTTGTGCAAACGCTGAAAAAATAATGCAAGATTTTTGAAGAAGCGTCGCTTCGAGTGGCGGCGCTTTCGCGTCTCTAAAAGGGTCGTGTGCGAGTTCATTTTTCTACAAGGTAATTGCCGAGTTTTCTGTCTTTTGTTTCGTCGAAGCGAGCCAGAAAGTCGCGAATGATAAGGAGAAAAAAGATTAACGGCAGTTCTACAAACGAAGTAATAGTAATAGAAAGGGAATGGAAAAAAATATAAGCTACGGTCCACTAAGCACTGACAGATAAATATGTAATAAATGGATTATAATAGCCGCATATACATATAGCTGACTGCATATGATATACATACATACATATATTTTAGTAGAACTTTGATAAGCCATATAAAGAAAAAAAGCCTTCTTAATGTTGCTCGCGTTAAAAAAAAGGCAGCAAATCTTTTTTTCCGTAAATTCAACAACAGTGTATTAAAAAAACACATTGCTTGTGATAAATCAACAAATCCCTTCGAGACGAATGGCCAATCGATATAACAAATAAAAAAGGCGTTACAATAATGCATAATTCAAAACGACATCAGGAAGGCTTTGTGGATGAATGCTAAAAAACCTGGAAGGATGAACTCTAGGCAGGCTAGATTCCGTCGCATAAACTAATTCAAAATTGTTAAACACTTGAAGATGTGAGTGCGACTTTAATTATACATACATATATATATTTTACAGGCAGGCTACCGATAATATTTATATGAAACAAATACAAGAATAACACAAAAAAAATTAACACTGCGCACTTACACGCTTTAACACAGGAGTACATGTTATCACACACATGCATTTACACTGACACGAACACATGTTTATAGATAGGCTATGATAGAATAAATTAAACAGTACGTTCAATTAATCGCTCCGATTCGCACATATTTTTCAAGGCCGCGCGTGATCGCATAACGTCAACATTCAATCGGGCGGAAACGGGATGCGAAATTCGTATTAAAAAAAGTTATTGGAAAATCAAAGCAGCGTCTATTTTCCACGCGCGTTCTTCAAAAATAGTACCCCCTTTTAAATATTGTTTGAACAAAACTTTACAATTAAGTACTTGAAATTTTCTCTTATCTTTTTAAGTTATCCGATGCAACAAATTCGAAAAGTTTGCCGTTCCAGTAACTTTTTTTTTTCATTGTTTCGCGTAGGAGGGGTTATATATTTTTACTTTAGCGGAACTGTATACAAAGATTTCTTTTTATATATGGAAAAAATATATAAATATATATTATGTATATCACGAGGTATACATGAAGTTGAGGCTGTCGAAATTGTGTTCGAGTCGGAGCATGTCGATGAAGGGATGTGTAAAAGACCCGTATAAGAAATTGACGAGTGCGGATCGAGGTAGGGAAGATTTATAGGATATTAAAAGTAATTCGGAACGGAAGTAAAGAAAGAAGCTTTAAATTAAAATTACGAGAATAACGAAATATTAAATTTTATGGTAGTCAGAGTGATGAAGGCGGGAGGTGATGAAAGAACTGATATTGATAAAGTATATAGTTAGACGTATATAAGAATGAACGATAGGCGATGGTATAAACAAGGAGAGGAATAGACAAAAAAGAGAGTGTGAGAAAGGTATAATGAGAAAAAATTAATTGACAATTATTATAGCGTGACTACTGTAAAAAAAATGGCCAAATAACATAATGCGAATTATTTGTCACCTGCACAAACCCGGTTGCTGGGCGGCGCATTATTATTATGAAAATAATAAATTATTAATGAAATTAATATAAAACGAAAGAAATATTTAATTACAAATTATATAATTATTTAGTAGAGTTTTATATGAGTTTATTTTTTTTTGATTTAGTATCTTCGTTGCACTATTTTTTTCTGCGTTAACGAGATTTTTTTCTTTCGCAAACTTATTTTTTATTATTTATGCGAAGACAGGTGTGTGAATTGTCAAATCGAGCACGTTCTTCGCGTCTTGTCGTTGGACTTAAGCGAAAAAAAAGTCGACAATATTTCGTCGCAATTGGCCTGTGATACGACGATAAAACGCGTTCTTTCGTTCTTAAAAAAAATTATTTAGAAAAATATATTGAAAACGGAAAGACTGAGAAATCGTCATTTTAAATTTTATATATTATAAAAATAAAAAAATTCGTGATTTTTTCGTACTTTTATTTTAACGTACGACTGAATTGGACTGAATCGTGTAAAAATTATTTCTTAATTAGTCGAAGTAATACGATTGGACTGATTTTTAAGGTTTGACTGATGTTACCAAACTGTTAACGGAAAGTACCTAATGCGTTAGTTAAAAAGAGTTTTTCTTTTAATGAAAAAAAATATATTAAATCGAAAAGCGAAAATAAGATTTTAAACACATCGTAGCAGAGAAATGCGGATCTCTCTTAAATTAATCGTCAGAGAAAAAGAGACTATGAGAGACGGCCCGATGCAACTATTGAAATTCGCAATTATTTTTTCGAATGTAATACGGTATAAAAAATGCACTCAACATAGCCCAACAGATTATAATTTAAAATAATTTTTTTCCTTCGCTTCTACTGTTTCCAATTGGTTTTTTATTTGTTAATTATAGTGCGCGATAGCGAATGGTCCGGGGATAAGTACACGCACATCATACACAATTACAGCTTCGTTACACACGCATTATCAATAGAATACATAATAGCAACTATAGATTTACACTTGATTGCGAATTAAAATGGCACATGTTTTCACTTTTTTTTACAATAGCATATGTTAATCAATGTATAATAGGTTTCCTTCTTTTTGTAACTGCACCTCTATACACACCATAATCCACGCTGCGCTATAAGCACAATCCAGAACAGATATAACAATTTTTTTAACTTAATTTTGTTTACCTAACCAATAATCGAAACCGCATAACTTACAGGACTGACACCGAAAATAAAGCTTATTTGTATTTTATTTTGCGATTTACGAGCCGAGCGACTACTTTTTCGTTTCTTCGTTTTTTTAAATCGAAAAATATAAAGATATCCGCGCTCATAGGATAAATTTCGTATATGTTTCGTAAACGCAGCTGCTCGAGAATGTGAAAATTTTTTATCATTTCGAACCGTATAATGAATAAAAAGAAATATTAAATTGCTACGTTATCTTGCTTAAATATTAATTGTTATCTGCCAAGGTGTTCTGGTTATATTACATATTTATTGATTATTATCATTATTATTATATGATTATTTTATTATAATTATTATTTTTATTATTGCTGACATAAACTATGTCAAATGCATTTTAATATATTTTCACTTTTATATTCTACAACAACAACAAAATGTATACTATTTGGTTTAATAATTTCGCAATGTGTTTTTCATTTATTTTTAGTCAAATTCTCCCCCACAATCATTCCCAAAATCTCAATCTCCATTTAGTACGTAGTATAAGTCTAGTCTTAAGGAAACAATTAGCTTAAGATAAGAAAATGCAATATAACTGAGAAGCAGATTAACTTTCAGCAGAAAAGGTAAGTGTGTTAGTTGGGAGCATTAGTCAGACGGCTATATAGAAAATCCTGTCATTAAATAGAGAAATAACTAATAAGAAATATCTACATTGAAATAATATATATGAAGAAATGTCTCCGTTCTCTCGATCTCACGTAGACTTTTTCAGTATATATATGTATATATACATACGTTTTTGAGTATTTATGTACACATATCTTACATACCCGTTCACGTCTTTACTTTTGCTCCCTGAGCAGCGCGGTAAGGAAGAGCGCGTGTGCGTGTCCAAAAAGAGATTTTTGCGGTAAACTTTCCGTAGTGCCTTTTTCATCTCTTTCATAACTTGCATCACCGCGTGTGCGTTTTTAAAAGATCGAGTGCACATACACTCGAGCTTTTTTATAACGCAGTTTCTACGCTCGCGCATAACTGCGCGCTAAATTTTCGAGGCCACGAGGTGATATGCAGAAGAAAAGGGCAAAAGGAGAAAAAAAGAAAATAAATGCCACGGAAAGTCCAGACGCTTTGATCTCGCCTTCGAAGTGCATGCTTTAAGTGTTTCTTCCAGAATGCTCTATGTGTTTTTTTTTTCTACGTCGCCTTATTTTGTACATCACGCCTCAACGAATGCCGATGAGGGAGGCGAGCGCGTGTGTGCAGTGCCTTCCTTAACGAGTTCATGTTTCGCGCGTTAAACGAGACGCTATATTATGTTCTCTTGCCTACATGTCCTTGTTTTTTTTTTTAATTTTTTGCCAACTCCTTCCCTCTCTTTTTACACAAACTTAAAAAAAAGGATTAAGAAGGCAAAGTAAAAAAAAGAAACTTGTGGATGTCTCATTTTCTTTTGTCGTCTCGCTCGTTCTGTTTAATTTATTTTTTTTTCAAATCCTTCCGCATAAGCGCAGACTCTTTATCCCTTTCTCGCTCTCCCTAGACCGTCCTTTATTTTTTCGCAATATTTTTTTCTCGCATTCTTTCGTCACGCAAACCAATCCCATCGCCGAGCGAGCAGCAGCAGCAGGAGCAGGAGCAGCCACCCCCCATTTACACACTCTCATTGTGCGCGTTATATAAAGCGGCGCAGTTTCTTTTCCGCCTGAAGTTTAATGAGACACGACTTGAGAAATTGGATAAAGAGCAATTTTCCAAAGAGAATGAATGAGCGAATCCAGCCGCGCCTCGTCCGGCGCTAAGGAGGCAAAAAGGCGAAGCCAAGAAGAAAAGGCAGAGGAGACGTGCCCGCGTGCCGTCTTATGAAATTCTTTTTTTTACACCCTACCCCCCTCTCCCATCTCTTTCTCTCCCTTAATGCGACAAAAAAGGAGATAAATAAAAGGAGCCCGCAACGAACGACATTATCTATTCAAGTTCTTTGAGTGCACCGGCGATATTCTAAGTCCTTCCTTCCTTCTCTCGCGGCGACCCCTCCGGGTCTTTCTCCCGCTCCGCAGCACCTCTTCTGGTTATTCTTTTAATTAACGACGTTGAAATGAGACGTTGCACTTTATTGACGTTTGATTCGTGAAAGGACACCGGCGGCGCGACATTTTTCCACTCTCAGCCACACGCACACACACACACACACACACGTACGCGCGAAATAAAGAGCGCAGCCTCTCCTTGCAAGGAGAGAGGCTCAGACTCTCATTGATTCGCGCGGTTCCTCCGCTCGACCACGCGCATTCACGATGTTCCTCCTTCTTTCTTCGCGTCTTCGCGCTCTTCCCCCGCCGCGGCGTTCATTTGCGAGGAAAAGGGAGCAAGGCGCTTTTATTTATTTTCGCGGGGAGGGAGCGCTCGCCCAATCCTTTATGCCCCGGGTTACATTCATCCCGTCGCGTTTCTTCGCCCCCGCGACGCGATTCGAATTCAATTTCCGCCGTGGCAAAAGGAGGAAAGAGGCGACGCCGGCCGCCTTGTCTAGAAAATCGAAGCGAAGAAAAAAGAATAAAATAGCCGCGCTCGTAATGAGCGGCGAATCTTAGATTAGATCCGATTAGCCACGCGAGTTTGCTGAAGGAGCGTGTCTGCCTCGAGTGAGAGAGGAAAAGTAAAGCGACGGCGAAAGTTTCTTTTTTCTCGGGATGCATGGGTGAGAGAAAGGGTGAGCGAGAGAGGCGGAGACACGCTGCGCGCGGGAGTAAGAGATTCTTTTTTTTTTTCTGCTGGATAGGTAAGTGGTGGATGTGTTGCGGGGTGCTGCATGAGGTGCATTGTTGTGTTTCAGTGCTCGCCTCCATGCCAGGTCTGACGCTCAACTCCCTGAACACACCGTCGACGAAGAAGCTGTTCACCTGCCAGCTGTGCGGCAAGGTGCTTTGCAGCAAAGCATCCCTCAAGCGCCACGTGGCCGACAAGCACGCCGAGCGACAGGAGGAGTACCGATGCGTCATCTGCGAGCGGGTCTACTGCTCGCGTAACTCCCTGATGACCCATATCTATACCTATCATAAGAGCAGACCCGGCGACATTGACATTAAGTTCTATTGAAAGTTTAGATAAGGTAGGGCGCCATCTCGCTCAGCAGAGCAACCAACATTTAACACTCTCTTTTTTTTTCTTTTTAACCGCCGAAAAATTAACTTAACTTACAAACATTACTCTATTAACAACTGGGCATACTTCCACCTCTCACTTTTTTTTATAAATCTTCTCTTTTTCTAACTTTATATCTTACTCTTTTTCTCTCTGTCTAATTAGGTTTCCTCATTCTTCTGTCAGTAACACAATTACCGCTAGATATCTTGCATTTTTTAGCACAAATAATAGTACCATTTAACTTTTTTTCTCTCTCTTTCTCTCTCTCTCAATAATGCACCGACGGCAAATTGAAAAAGGTTTCGGGCATTGTGCACATTTTATTAGCCATTGACGAATAACGGATCAGCCTCTTGGAATTGCCGATAAAATTTTTAAGAATGAGAGGAAAAAACCTTGTACATCGAAGCGACCTTGACTTTCACCTACTGCTGTTAAACCTTCCGTCCTAACTCCTTTATTTTACTTAATCTTCTACTTTTTCTTCCTTCAGATTTTTATCTAACGATGTTTATTAACTTTAATGTTTAATATATTAATGTTTTTAAATAATCTTGATATTTTTTTTATTTCCGATTATTGGATTTGCATGCTACATGAAAGTACCCTATACACGTTTTTTCTCATCTAGACACTCACAATTTTTTAAAAAATTTTTTTATTTTTCATTCTCATTTATTTGAATAAACATATTTCTCTCTTATTAAGATTAAGAATCTTGTAGTGGCAGAAAATGGAACACTCACACTCACGAGCGTACACTCTAAATTTGAATAAGTGAAATTCGTGCAAAAGCACTTATTTAACGTGAATAGTCGTTCACTTATTCAAATTTAGATAGTAAGATTCCGAAATTAATGTAAACTGTACCGAGCAAGTACTCTAATTTCGCAATTTTACCGACGAGCACGATTAGATAACAAACCTCTTTAGCTATCGCAATTAAAATGAAACTGGACTTTTCTTCTTCAAGAATGCCTATGCCAGTGCTCGGGCTTTTACCTATCGGTCTCTACTCAATCCGTACAAATCTCTTAGGCGAAGTTTTATCGCGACACAAAACTCGAGAACGAAATGCGCCGATCATTGTTAAACACGTTTCACGATTGGAGCTCCGCAATTTTTTTTCTTTCCCGTCCGACAACAAAAATGAATTTCCCCCCACCCCCAAGCCCTTTTTTCCTTCATCCGCATTGTCGGAGATCACAAAAGTTACCTCGCTCTGGAAGAAGAAAAGTTTCCCCCCAGAATCGTTCTCGAGTTCGTTTGGGCTTGGCGAATCCATATTGCACGATAATGCGAAATAACAAGTCGGTTCGAGCGATATCGCAGAAAAAGCTTCAGGTTTCCACTAATCCAAGACTCTGCTCCGATTCACCCTTCTACTCTTTTTTTTTATTTTTAAAGTTACTAACTCCTCTCTTTCGTTCCTTCTTTTTTCCATTACGTTTGCTTATGTATTTATTTTGTACGTTGTTTTTATTTGTGTATTGGCTTTCTGTAGTGTTATTCTCCTTTTTTACGTTGGCTTTTGGCGTTCGCTGTTGTGTGCATGCTGAGTATTTATGTATTACCTTGGAACGATTTTACAAAACATTTTCCAATTAAAGTCGTGTAGCTTTTCGTCGGCCACTGCCTCGGGATTCGATGCACACGTAACCAATACTAAAGAGAAACTAAACTACTTCCAGTGGATTGTTATTAATACATTTAATGCATGTCATTGTTAAAGATTGCAAAAACTCTATAAACTTGTTTGACTCTATAAATAAAACAAAGTTTGTGCTAACCCCTTTTCCGAAAGACCATATATACTAATGGGTATTTTTATAATTTGTTTTCTATTTAAATTAATATGAGTTAATGAGTTGAGGTTGCTTCGATATTAATCTTTTTAGACACGACAGGTAAATAACGATAGCAAAAATGCTTAACAATTAAAGCCAGTCTTTCAAAATGATACAAATACTACACTCTTCTAGTTTTTCTGGATTTACAAATAGTTTGATTAAGGTGGTGATTAACACAAAATAGTAAAAATTCGTATCTTTCCTCCGAAACGCACTTGAGGCAGCTGTTAAAAGAAAGAAAATGAAGGTTCGAAGGAAAGAAACGAGTCGTTGGGGCTAACACGCATGTCGCGTAACAAGGTTGGGTCTGGCGGTTCTCAGTCGCTCTCGCGAAAGCAGTGACGATGGGTCACCGGTGAAATGTCGCTTCTGGATTGCAGGTACGGCGGGCAACGGGCAGGGGCAGCAGGGGCAGCAGGGGCCTTTGGGGCAGCAGGGGCAGCAGCAGCGGCAGCAGCAGAGCCCGAGTGCGGTGGGCCTGTACCGGATGCCGCCGCCCACGGCCGGCGGCATAAACGAGCCCCAGGAGTGCCCGTACTGCCGGCGCACCTTCTCCTGCTACTACTCGCTCAAGCGCCACTTCCAGGACAAGCACGAGCAGTCCGACACGCTGTACGTCTGCGAGTTCTGCAACCGCCGCTACCGCACGAAGAACTCCCTCACGACCCACAAGAGCCTGCAGCACCGGGGCTCCAGCGGCATGCTCAAGCGCCTCCTGAAGACCTCCGCCATCAAGAGCGTCCTCGGCAACATGCAGCAGCACCAGCAGCACCGCCAGCACCAGGAGCAGCAGCAGCCCCACCAGCCGCAGCAGCACCCGAGCATCCAGCAGCAGCAGCCCCAATGAAAGCGGTGGTGCCAGCAGGCCCACCGCCACCACCGCCACCACCTCTACTACCTCCAGCGCAACCACCACCATCGCCACCAGCGCCGCCACCAGCAGTGCCGCCCTGCCACCGTCCACGGCAGCGGCGGCCAGCAGCCGCACGCGGACAAGGGACGCGCCGCAGCCTCCCTACTACCGAGTACTACCGAGACTACCGAGTAGGGCTCTCTCGTTGACCCAGAGGTAAGGACGGCATTTCCCGCTCGCGAGTCACCGGCCGTCGACACACTAAATTTCATCGCGTTCGAGGGCCGCCTTCCGGCCCCTTTTTCTTTCAACGACTGAGACAAAGCGCACAATCTTCGGGAGCCACGATCTTTCGGCTGTTCAATCGCGTCGTTCCGAGGAACGGCGCACCTTCGTTTTTCCTTTTTCCTCCGAGCGGGAGAGTGAACGCAGTGAAGGGACGAGCAAAGCGGCCCGGAACCAAATCTTTAAACACTCGCGTGTGTTCCGTTTTTTCTGGGTGTGCATGTAGGTGTCATACATACGTGTAGAAGTGTACGAGTGTGACGAGAAATGATTTAAGGAAAAAAAAATAATGCAAGCCACTTAAGAATTACCTTAGTAAAAAACAAGCAGAACAACTTGGTCTATATTGTGAATGTTCGTATACATAAAACTTATTTTAGTGATAATGTGAGGATCATAATGGTGATTTTTTCTCTACGATTACAAACTAGGTCTAAACTGATAAATTCAATTACAAAATCCTAATGTGCTCAAATTTAAGGAAAGTCTCACCGTAACGAACGTTCGTCAAATACACATGTTTCATGGGGGAGGGGGGAAATGGGGTTTCGAAAGTGGGGATGGAGGAGGCTTGAAGGGAGGCATGGGAGGAGCGCGAGTGAGGAAGTTCACTCGAAGAATAAACTTTTTGAGGTGCGCGTAGATTTGTACAGAAAGAGGTTGATAATGTAGAATGGATTCTCCCGAGGGTTAATTATTAAAAAAAAATGTAAAAGAGACGAGAAATAAATAAACGTTGTATAGGTCCATCGCGAGCGCGAATTACAAACTATATTTTTAACTTTTTAAATGCTAATATTTTGAATCATGTATATAAACATATACATATACATACATACATACATATATATATATATATACATATACATATATATTCATACGATATTAAACGAAAAAAAAGACGAATATTCTCTCGTTCTGATTTTATAGAAAAAAAGGAGGGGCTGGGGTGGGTTAGGCGGACGTTGAATAAAAAAGGAAAACAAGAGAATGGAGGAGAAAAAAAGTCGGAAGAAGCGGAGATATATGACGAATTCGATTCGAGCGAATGCCTCTCCAGGCTACTTGGCTCTCGAGCTATCGCGCACGGCCCGGTTTCTCCCCTTCGGTCGAAGCCCCTCTCTCCGCGCCGTCAATTGGCAACTGTGCAATATTACATTCGTAAGACTTTTAATACTGGGCGCGGAGACGGACAAAAATTGCGTCGAGGCTTTTTTTCTTCTTTCTTCTTTTTTCTTCTTCTTCTTCTTTTTTTAAACGATAATGTTACTCTTTATCCGTCGCATCGCGGGGGGAAAAATTGCCTCGCCCACGGGGAAGCAAAGCAAAGTCGAGAGAGACTTCCGGCAAGTTTCGTTCGCATCAAAATCATCGAACTTTTTCGGGACGGCACTCCAAAAAAAGGAAAAGGAAAATCGCTGACTTTATATTTTTCTATTGAAAAATTTGACGGACGCACACGTCGCGAGCCTGGAGGCGCATTCGCCGCGAGATCGTCCGACACGCGAAGCGGTTCGGGTTCTGGGTCTCAGCATCTATGGGGGAGACGAGTAGAAAAAAAATTTGTACGAAAAAAATGCCATTTATATATAAATATATTATATATATATTAAAATCACACGTAAGTACAAATTGCTGAGGTAAAAGGAGAGCGTTATGTCTGCCGAGTGTAGTTTGGTTTAACGTAGCGAGAGATGATTAAAAAAAGCTACGTTTTTTTTTCATTCTTCAGAAAAGTCTTCGAAACTGTTAAGCGGGGGTAATCTTAAAAGACATATCTTCTAAAGTAAAGTACACGATGTATACCGGACAAAAACTATACGATTTTTTAGAGTTTAATCGTGGAGACGAAAGCTTTCGAAATTCTTCTACGCTTGTTTGCGCACTCGAGGGGACAAGCGGGTCGGACGGGTGGACGAAAAAAAATGAAAAAATTTTTTTCCGGAAAATTTGACGGTGGAAAAGAAGGCGCCGTCGACGCGCAATGTGGCGAGCTTGCAAAATTACACGAGAGCTTTTTTCGTGCCGATGTTTCAAAATTAACGTTTCGAATCCTGCGAGACGCACAAAAAAGATAAAAGACGAGGAGAAGTTGTGGGCGCTAGTGAAATTGAACCTAGTCATTTTCGGGAATTCTGAATTTCTGTGATAAGAGGGGAAGGAGAGGCGGTACGAATGAAAAAAAAGTGATCGAAGCGAAATCAGGGATTAGGGGCGGGGGGAGGGGGGAGCCTCGTCACATTGTCGCTCGAACGGGCGCGTCTCGTCGTGTGTCGGGCAAGCGCATTCGAAGGAGGTTTGGAGGGTAATTGGCTATTGAAAATAAAAAAAATATTGTGAAATTCTGTGATGTTCTTTCGTTTGTAATATTAGATAATGAGAGAGAAGCGCTAAAAAATTTATCGGTTAAAGAAAAATCGTATACGGAACTTACGTCGATGTTTAGTAATATATAAAATTATAAAGAATCGTGAATTTAAAACGACTGTACGTGAAAAGAAAATCTTCCAAACGTTAAGGATTTTTTTAAGGGTAATAAATATTAAAAGTAAAAGAAAATGGGGCAACGAGTACAATAGCCGAGTTGACGTCGTCGAGCGACTAGCGCCGTTTTAATTTGTTATCTAATTCGTTTGTAATTATATTAGGATAATTTTACGAGTAGGCAAAAAAGTAAGGAAAATTCGGAAAGATTTAAGATTTAGAAGAAAATAAAAAAAGGGAGCGATTTAAAAGGAAATCGCGACTATACGATGCCAAAGGCCAAATGACTGCTCGTTAATAAATAAATTTTATCGATATTGTTTCGTACTACTTTTTTTTCTTTCTTTCTTTCGAAAACGAAACCAAAGTTCTAGAAGACGACTTTCTATTATTGCGCGCGCTCGCGTTTCGCTCGACGGCGTCATCCGATTTCTCGTTTCTTATATATAGTTAATTCGTAAACATATCTTTCCAGGGTATAATACACAACACTTGCCCTTTGTCATTGATTCTATGTCTCTGAGATAACAAAAAAGGGAGAGAAAAATATCAACGGCGGGCGATTGCTTAAGTAATTTTAACGGAGAATATCGAAAGGAAAAGGAAAATCTTCTAATGATGTGCCAAGTATTTTATTTTCAAAATTGCGCGTATGTAAGTAAAGAAAAAAAAACAAAGATAATATGTTAACTGTAATATTTACACTTGAGTGTAGAGGTGGGGGGGGGGGGTACAGGTGCGTCGTGTAACTTTGTAACTTCACGGGGAAGGAGACGATTTCTTGCTCTGTCTCCATCGAATTGCGATTTCATTAATCAGTAGAATTTAAAGGAGCCAACGTGAGGGGGTTCGAAGGCGAGGAAACGATCCCGCCGTTTATTAGTGTGCATAATTAAACATTTCGAGCTCTCGAAGAGATAAATAAAGTAAAAAACATCAAATTTTTTCTCGCCTCGTTCGATGGATTTCACAGGAGACTTATTGTAAGGGAACGAAGAGAAATGTTTTTAACTTATCTATATTTTTATTTGCACTCTATAATATTATCATAACGCGTGTACATACGATATATCGATAAATAGATACGGACTCTTCATGTGTATGTTATATATCGAATGCCGGAATAAAATTGTGAGAGATACATGTGACTTTTGCATTTTTTGGGGGAATTTCAAGGGGATCGGCGATGCTAAAAAAGAAAAAGAGAACGTGGAAATAAAGCAGTGCGTCGAACTGTATTATATATAGACCTATAAATAAATAAATAAATGTATTTATTCATTTATTTAAAAAAAAGAACTTTTAAAAAGGGATTCCGATGCTTTTGAGAAGAAGTCCGATGGAAAATATTCTTTATGACGGGAAAAAAAATCCGTTTCTTTCTTTATTCTTTCTATAGAACTTTGTTCTTCAATTCAAGTGGCGAGTATAGCGCGAATCTTTTACTTATCGAGACGAGCACAGCGCGCCTATATACTTTCTTTTTCTGAATTCTTCGAATATCTGTACGCAGTTTTCTAACTCGAAACGAGGGACAAGACTTAATCATTTACTTTTTCTCTAGTTTTTTTTTTTTTTTTTTTTTATATATTTTCGGAGCCACCTTCCGTTCGGCGGGGCTCGCGTTAACTTTCTGGCGCTGTGAAAAAGGAAATACTTTGATTAAACGAATTTATTTCGAAGAAGGCTGATTTTTATAATTTTTAAATGTCAGTTTATATAAGGATTGAGATGGAAAAAATTTTATTTGTAACTTTAATCTGTTTTCACCTTTTTATTCCTGACTTTAGTAGGAATCGACTGATTAGACTGTTTTTTTTTTGATTGGTTTAATGTTCGTCTTGTTAATGTGATATTGACGTACCAAAGAGCATCGGAAAATCGTTTACCTTCTCGGGTTTACGTTACGTGTGACTCGTTTTTATTTAAGGAAAAAATTTAATGGCAGTAATTGCTTCTACAACAGAAGCCAAAAAAGTCATCGTGTTTCTTTAGTCATCTATCGTTTAGATAAAAAAATTTATTTGGTTTTTAAGGATTATATTATAAAAAAAGGTTATTTTTTAAATGAAAATTTATGAAAAACAACGAGTCACGTGAATCTGAGAACATTAAAGGATGTATTATTTCGTGAGATAATCGCTCTTTTTTGTTTTAAATACGATTCTTCATTTCGAAGGACAAAGCTTAAGGAAAAAAAACGAATTGACTGTATACGTTGGGTAAATAACAAAAAGAAATGCGAAAAAATAACGAAGTAAACGCAATGTGCACGGTTTTTGAATCGAAAAGCTTAGGGGTTGTAATTACGAGGACAAAAGAAAAATTTTTTCGAAGATAGAAAAGAAAGACTACTTAGATTTATTTTTATTATGTCTTCAAAAAGACTTTAAATATAATATTTATATTGTGCCATATCTAATATTAACGAACCTTAAGTATAAATTAATTGTTATGAAAAATTTTAAATTTATCAAAAGGGAAAATTGCAAAAAAATGTGTGAGTGTATGGGGTAGAAGATGATTTAAAATGGAATATTGCACAATCTAAAAGAAATAAATAAAACACAGACGATGAAGGGATAAAACATAAGTAAAAGTGGATAGGTATCGCCCGTACTGTTTATTCAATAACTATTCTTAATGATCACTAGGTTTAAGCGGTCGTAAGAGAGAATTAAAAATAAATGAAATCACCTCTATAGTAACGGAAAAAGAAAAAGCATACATAGATTAAATAGAAAAAAATAAGGAGTGTCTCTTTATCAGCGTCACTTTCTCATGGTACTAACAAACTTTCATATCATTGTTTTACCTTAAAATCGCCAATCTAGCGACAGGGCGACGTAATTATTTTTCAATTTTCATCTGGATAAATGGACCAAAGTTAGCTGTTGCTCGAGCTATCACGACTTTTAGCGATAAACAAAAGAATCGTAAAGTGTACTCGCGATTTTTTCCAAATGGACGACCGAGCGATCTTCTCTCTTTTGAAAGACCACCAAATCGATCGTCGCCCACGGGAAAAATCTCGCCGTATACCCTTTCGGACTTTACAAAATCGCACTTACGATGTATACCGATTACATACTGTATACGAGCGCATAAAAATGTTTGGAATTAAAAATTGCAAGAAAATTTTTGTTTAAATGACGTGAAAATAAAGAGGTCGCTCAGCTGTCGTCAGCGGATGGATCGATTCTTAAACATTAGCAATTAGCGTTTATGTACATTTGTGTCTCTCGTCTCCAACGGGAGGAGAGAATAACGGGATAAGTTGCCGCACGAACGCTTAGGTAATCAACGGCCGAGCGTTTTAGGACGAGACAAAGGTCGTAAGGTAGGCACGGCTGACTTTTACGATAATTACTCAATAGTATCTATAGTTTGTACACATATCGCGCGATTTAAACTGTATGTATTTTCGTTATCTCCGTTCTCATGCTCTCATCGCTCATATTTGTAACCGATACCGGCGCGACCGAGGCGGATACTTTGAAGTGAAAAAAAATGAGATGAAAAGATCCCGTCGGTCACGTCGCGCGGACTCTGTACATTATTTTTCTTCGCCCACATCATCGCAAACGGCAGTTAATTTGCTTATTATGTTTCAATATATATAATATATACACCACGTAATGCACTTCGAATCGTCGAATGCCCGCTACTACACTCTATCGTCTTTCAACATTGAGCATCATCGTTAAGCGATGTTTTCTTAGTTAGTTTTAACCATACACGTTTGTATGATAAACTGAGTCGATGGCACGTTATGTTAACTCTTCATGTAAATACGTATATGCATATATTATGTAATATAAATAAGTTTATCTTTTTTAAGATGATTCTCTGTCTTTTTTAATTATTATTATTATTTTTATTTTATATTTTTAAGCTAGTTTTTTTTCTCATTATTGCGCACGTTCTTGAAGTGATTGTTGAAATATGTTTACTAAGAAAAAACTTCTATTATGATAATCTATCAATTATATCTCCGTCAATAACTGCTATTGTCATTATTACGTTTATTATTATATTATTACATTATTAATTATTAATTTAATTGTTTATTACTGTAAAACTGCATTAATGATAATGATTGTAAATCATTTCGCAGCGAAAAAGCTCTTTATACGATTGTATCACTCTAAGTGTTTTCTTCTCTTTTTTTTTACGCTGTTTTCGAATTAGCTTCGACGTTATGTATAGCCACGCGCGCGCGCTAGAAGAGAGCGCTTCGATGCTCGGAGCAAACGCCTCATCGCGTCTCCGACTTATAAACGAAAGAAAGAAAACAGAGCGCTTCCTCTGGTTATCGCCGGTGAAGTTGCGAAAGAGACAATCTCTGGCAGCTTCCTGTTCGTTGATTTTCTACTTCTTTGCCGATGTAACGTTTTCTTTTCACTGTACCCCCTTCTCCGTAAATGCAGTTAGATACGATCACGATTAGTGTCTCGACGTTGTTAAGTGATATAATAGAATGAAAAAGAAAATAATTTTTTTTCCACTTCATTAAAGAGCAGGAACACGAGTTAATAAGGGTTAAATAAGGCGGGCCTGTGTATCGCGGTCTACTACCAAACGTCCAAAGTTCGCAAGCGTACAACCACTGTAGTTTTAAACGTCTTCTATTTTCTCGGTGAGCGCGTACGTCTTTAATTGGGTGTTTCCGTCGCAACGGCCGCTGTCGCGCCCTTCCGCGACTTTCATTGACACAATTTTCGCTGATAGTCTCGGTGCGATGTGAACACACCCAATGCGAGCGTGCCGACGCCAACCGATCAATCGTATTGTAATAAAATAAAAAGAAAAAAAACGTTGGCCAAACAATCGTTTACGATGAAAAATTATTGACGTTTGGAGTAATCTGGAAGCGTATCACGGTTCGATTAATCTAATATGTAACAAAGTGCAACACGCTGCCTTGCTGAACAGTACAAGTACAAAACGCATACAAATACATTAAAAAAAAAAATCACTTCTTCGATTTAATGAAGGGAAAGAATTCTGGTGTAGTTAAGATATTAAAAAAAAATTGTTAATTGTAAGGAAAATAATAACGGGATATAAAACAAGTAAAAAAAAAATAATAATAAACACGAAGCGAAGAAAAAAATCTCCGTGCATAAACGGCGCCGCCCGTCACTTTGTAAGAAGAGCGCACAGTAAGGGAGGATTTATTTAAAAGAAATAAATGGCAAATAGTGCTAAATGAGTTAGAAAAGAAATGAAAAAAAAGAGTAACGGACACGCGGCGTCGCGCGTTCGTCATAAAATACCTCAAAAGCTGCTGCGAGCCTTGGGAGCGCCGTTCTTGTTTCTCGGTGTAACGCCGATCGCGCGTCCGGACGTCAGTTCTCGCCGACCCCCGCGCGTCTGTTCGAAGTTCGCGCGCAACGCGCACTTGCGCGACGTCCCTTGGTATCAATGAAAACAAATTTTATGATAACAAATAATGAAGAAAACTCGTCCAAGCGCTTAAAAAGCGGTCCCGCTCGACACTGCCAAAGTAGTAAAAAAAAAAATTTGTTATAAAAAGGAGAAAACTCTTTCGCCGCGCGGAAGGGGACTGATCTGTCGAAACTGACGTCCGTCTCGCGAGCTCGTCGATTGTCAAACCTGAGCGAGCGAAACGCCGGAAAGCCAAGAGCCACTTGAAGGACAAATTGTAACGTGTTCTACCATTTTCCGCTTGTCATTGAATTTTCATAAATATTAACCTTATGTACAAGGCGCAATTTTTGACTCTGCGTTAATTTATTTAAAAGGCAATATTGAAATCTGTGTTTCTCACCCTGCATGTATAACTACTCGAGTACTCTCCATTTAAGCGAACGGTGTAAAATATTTATGAAAATGTCAGCGGGCAGGATAATGTCGATGATCTCTTGTAAACGATAAAACATAAGAATAAAAATCAATAATGAGAAAAATCTTAAAAGATGTAATGAAAACGCACAAAACTGTAAAGCATAACAAAAGTAACAGGCTCATTGTAAGCTCGAGGTCGCGGCGCGCCCGAGACACAGCAGCGGCACATTCTCATTTTAAGCTACAATAGTTGTTGTACTTACGTCTCGTATTTTATCAATAATGTCTGGACATTTGGATTAACATGAGCCACGCGTTGGCCAGGCACCTCCGGGGCCCGATCGCGGACACCCTTGATACGTTTACTCGCCCCGTAAATATCGCCGAGTGAATCGGAACCATCGCTCCTACAACGTGATGAACTCCGCGAGATTATTCGGGGCAGTTGCCTGGGCACTGTAATCGCTACACTCCGTCATTTTTACACGGCACCTCGGGAACGTCGGACCTGAACGCAACGTACGGCCCCGGCGGAGCTGCGCGCGCGCGACTCGCCCACGCGCACATCAGTCGCCATATTATATTTTACAGAATATTTATGTATACATATATATTGTTCCGTTATCGCAATTGTATCGATGCAGTGACCGACTGTGTAATTTCAATTATTATAATTATAATAGCAGAAAAGCCAAGTGCGTATCGGGCACCCCTCAGACTTTAATAGCTTCGCAATTAAAGAGAGTTTTAAGTGTATAAAAAAAGGAAAGGGAAAAAAGAAAAGATCGGCGCCTGCGCGCGCACGTCGACCTCGCCGCCCGAGCGATCGCGGACCCTCGTTTTTAGCGAATTTTTTTGTTTAATTTTTTTTTTAACGCGAACTGATCGAGCGAAAGGGGCTGAGCGTATTCGAGGTCGGGGAAACGAGGATCTCGCGACGATCTTTGCCGGGTGGCGGAGAGGCAACGGAGCGACGTTGTTGCAAAGCGAGCGAGGCGCAGCTACTTTCCTTTTTTCGTGGGTTTCCGTATGTAACGAAGAAAACCGACTATGCAAGCACTTATCGAACTTACTGTGTAATCGAGCATTCCAAGTAAACGAGGAAGAAGGGACAATGTGAGGAAGGTTTAAAAAAAATAATAAAAAAGCGATTTTATAAGAGTGTAGATGAGGATGTAGGCGAGAGTAAGAGAGAGAAAAAGAGTGAGAGAGAAAGCTAAGTTGGAACGTGATGGTTCTAACTTTATAATCGTAAACGACGTGCGTCGCATCTTTTTAGGCTATTAATATTACAATTACACGATATTAAGATTAATTAATATATAATTATATATTAATGAATAAGTGTTTATTCGCATTTTTAACATGATAAGGAATTATTATTATAAAAATTCAATAATAGTTGTTGGTGTAATATTATGAAATAAATCTTTAACGATAGAAAACGCATTTTTTCTTTCCTTCATTCCTTTTTCAGCGAACAGCTAGCAGCTATATCAAAATGCAAACTCTGATGATATTCCAAAAGATTGAAAAACTGAAATATAATTAATAATGAAAGAAACGAAACAATGGGAACTCATTTAAGCAGGATATTTTACACGCTAATAACTCATTTTATGTAAGTGTATTTGAATAAGCTCAACAAATTCTCAAAATAAAATATTCTGTCAAGTTTTTAATTCGTACTTGCACACGAAATATTCAGTACCAGTACGACAACCACTAAATTCGTGAATGTACATACCTAACTGGCGATAAATGAAAGTCGAATGAAAGCACCTCGCAAAAAATGGCGTTATTATGAGGAACCATCATTTTTACGAGTACTCTAATTTATTGGAAAGAATAATAAATCTTCTACACCACTGTAAGTTCTTAATTGATTTTTTAATTCGTGTGTGTGCAGCTGAGCGGTGCGGAGTTATTCAATAAAACGAAATATCCATTATCTGGAAATTAAAATTTCGCTTCAATCGGCAGTGTACAATTGAACGTATTTTATGTAGGTATAATAAGCATCTTCAGCTTTCTAGTTTATCGAATTAAATTTACCGAATGAAATTTTTAAATTTTCCCTCGCGATCGTCGGTAAGATAGAAATTGCAACCATTCGATAAGTCAGTGTACTTGATTACCGATGCTAGGTAGAGGGTATAGGAGGGCGCTGCGACCGCGTACTACACTGGGTGCAGAGTGGAGCATGTTTGCATGTGCCGGACGGAGCTGACTAAGTAACGTCAAGATGTTGTTGCAATGTGATTTTCTTTTTTATAAATAAATGTGGCTACTAAATGTGTTTATTTGATACCAATAAAAGTGTTAGTGAATAAATTTTTCAAGAATTTTTTGTAAAAACCTTAGAAAATTAGGTAAGAATAATTTGCGCATTACTATTGCCCTTTCATTTTGAGGTTATAATTGCAATTTTCAATACAGAGAATCTGTTACTAACTTTATCTTTATAATATTAATCGCTACTATAGTACCTAATATTGTTTTTTTACCTTAGAAAGTATTTTTTCACCTTAGAAAGTTTTCGTCAGTACTGTACTTACGATGCATTTTGAGTGGTTTAAAATTTTTATTGACAACTCAGTTGTCACAGTGTTTATAAGTATACCCAGTAGATGGCGGGGAATGTTCTATATTGAAAGTTTAAATGATGAACTAATAATTGTGTATTTTTTTTTCTTTTATTGATTTTGGATAATTAACTAATTAACTTATTTCATTTAAAAGATTTTATCATTTCCGATTATTGTCATTAAAGTATTGTGTTATACGAATTATATGTATGTAAATATGATCATTGAACAATCTAGTCTTGAACTGTTCAGTAATTCTACTGCATTATACTGCATTACGTGAATCTGCGGTGTTGAGATGAGCACTGAAAAAATTCACATTAATATCATATATCCTCATTGGGATTCAAACATTCATCTTGCACTTCAAATGCTCACCAACGAGAAGTAATGGCAGCTCATTAAAATGAAATATTTTTTAAACATTTTCATTATATTACAAATATGATACAAAGAAAAATCGTTAAGTACAATACAATCTATACAATCTATTAATAATACAATCTATTTTAACGAAGAGTGAGTAAGCTGCGAATTGCAAAAATTAACTGAATAAATAATCCCGAGTTGATTATGTTTTAAGTAAATATTATCTCGTTAGATTGCGACAATGTTTTCACATTTCGACAATATCACACAGCATTGACAATCTAATCTTTGGTTCAATGTTTTTACAACAGTTCATGATGCAGTCATCTTGTCTTCCTTTCCTCTTTTTCCTCGTCATTTTTGGTAGGGAAGCGACGGGAGCGACATTTGCGCAAGAATTTACAAACATTAAAAATTTTAGACATATATTAAGTTCTGTCAGCTTGGGCGATTTCGAAACGACATTCAAGGTCTCAAGATAAAGATGACAAATTTGCAATCACAAATTTACTGCGACATCGCGTCTTATCTTTTAGCAAAGTTTGACAAAATTATATTATTTAATGTTGAGAAATATTGAGTAAAGTGCTTCAACAAATTAGTCGAACTTCATACATTTAGTATCGGTGTAAAAGGTGCTGGTATCATAATATATAAAAAAAATAATATTAAATCCTATAAAAATGAAATTGTTTCTATTCTTGAAATCGATTAAAATTTTACTCGACGGCTTCGGTATAGATTAAACGTTAAACGCCATAAACTTCAGAGAGCCGCCTGCTGTTATATAATGCTGAACAAGGATAAGTTGAATGAACTTTCATAGGTTTCAGTATCAATACAAAATAGAAACGATATAAATTTTATTTAGATTCAAATGCTAATATATTTCATAATTATTTTTGCATATAACAAATTATACCGACTTTTAATATTGCAATAATAAATCATCATCTGACAAAGAATGTTAAAATTTTAAGAATGAAAAAAAAATATTGATCTTTGAATAATAATCAATGTTTTATTATATTTTATACATTTTCTTTGTAAGATTAAAAAAATTGAATTAATTTTAAATTTACGAAACTTACGTAGTTATAACATTATTAACAACTTTAAACATATTTTTAGCGAACGTTAATTTTTTATAACCAAAATATAAAAAATATGCAGTCTCTTATAAATTTAATTTTATGAACAAATAAATATTAATTGTTAAGAACGGGCAATCTAAATATCGATAAATATTTTTAATTTATTAATCATTCACATTAATATCGTTGCATAAAGGTAAATTAATTTTAAATCTTGGAATAATTTGCACAAGACATTTTCTTTATATTGTGAATACAATACATTAACGAATGATAGTCGCTACATAGACGATTGTTATTTTCAAATAATTACAAGAGAATTCTCACTTTTCTAATAGCTTGCGCTATGCATGTCGTCGTAGGAATTGGGAAAAATACTGTAAATAACAACAAATAATTTAGTAACAAAATAATATAATTAACATTTTTAATATAATATAATTTATAATAATACGTAATGGACGTGATTAAAAATGTTACAAAATTTAGCGTAAGTTAAGTAAATAAATAAGGTTAGATCTTTTGCTAATGTACTTAAATGTTAACGCTAAAAGCAATCTATTTTTGTTTATTATAAATAATTTATTAACGAAGGGTGCAGGCGGCCTCTCTGCGTCATTTGTTTGCGATTATCTCGCAGCTGAATCTTTGTACCGTTTCTTTCCCACACCCCTTTCTTTTCGCGTTTCTCTTCTTATTCATTCACGCTATTACTCTTCCATACTCACGCATTCTACTATCAATTTCTCAAGGTCTTTTTTGGACCTCACGTCTATGTAAAATAAATTATTTTTTTATTTTTTCTCATATTTTTGTGATGATTGCCATCCTAAATATTAAAACTCATAATTTAATACATTTCTTTAACATATTTCGTTCTTTCGCTAAATGATCCTTTACACACTAAATACTGAAATTTTCTTTAATCATTATACTTTAGTCTTAGCCTGGAAATAGGCCTGTTGCACCCTTCCTGCATTACTCGAGAATAAGTACAAATTCTTACGTGAATTGAGGTATTAAGTAAGCTTGCAATAATAATCGAGTGTCATTTCGACCGAAGTTAGACAATACTAATAGATCCAAAGATTTATTCAAGTCTTTAAGAGTTTGCACTTCATTGATAGAGCAAATGTTTCATATCAATAGGTACTTTCATTATCTGAGCTCGAAGACGAAAATTAAAATTTTAAGGTCAATAATAAGATTTATTTTCTATTTATTTTGAAATTAATTTATTCAATGTAAGTCTTTTAATTTATTTTTTATCTATTCTACAGAGAAGCGACTATCTAAACTACCTATTGAATTGAAACTTCAACAGAAAATCTAATAAAGCATCCACGAAAGCTATACTGTTTCAGGAAAATAAATCCAAATTAAAATGCAGGCTACTCGTTGTTCTGATCGTGATATCGAATGCAATGATCCCAAGTTCAAGCATACTAAAAATGCCAGCAATATTTTTCCTTCAAAGCCCACTTTTTATTTCTTCCCACATTTCCAGTTTGTTTCTCTCAAATTCTGTCTTGAAACTTTTACACTGCTTTCGATTTCCTCCTTTTTAAATAAAAATTTACTACTGAAACATTTATCAAACGTATTTTTTACTTTCTTTCAACTACTATTTTGTGAAGCTACGAATAATTTTGCGTGCGTGTTAATGATTTCTCGAACCCCATTGTTATACGATTCTTATTATTTTCCTTTTCTTTTAATCAGCTGTTTCAGATAGTTACTCGTATTGTACTATTGTTTATCAACGTTAAGTCAATAATCGAAGCAGAAAAATAATAATAGCAGTGAAGTGAAAAATAATAATAGCAGTAGGTGCGGTTGCCTGTTATTACTTTCTGTGTACCGTTTCTTAGTATATTTTTTACTTAGATGGCATGTGAGTGAATCGCGATCTTTGGTTTTATTCTCGATGAGCATGTTTGTGTGTCTCGGAAATTGTAGGAAAAGAGCTCTTCAAATATTGAGTTACAGCAGCTCCACTAATTTACATTTGCCTTTTTCGACCCATGTTGCAAATCTTGAAATGACAAAGCGCCATATCTGAAACAAAAACACAGTTTTATATAAAATCGTTTTTTTTTATTTTAAACAATTTTAATATCTCATGTCGTTAACGCATTAATTTATAATCAATCAAATAACATCATTTACAAATAAGTTTATTAAAGTTTTTAGTTAACAAGTATTAAAAGCATATTAATGTATTTGTTTTTTATAATCTTTTAAGGCGATTGCTAAGTCTACGTATTTTACTTTAACGAATTCAAGTAACTAAATGATTTGATGAAAACGTTTTTATCGGTAGACTGATAAAAAGCATGGAAAATCAATAACCAGAAAAACGCCGGCGCCTCAGTGATTTGCTCGTCTACAGCAAATAGCATAATTCGATTAAGATCATTGATCTACCGATGCAATGTGCCAATAGCGAGATATTTGCGATGCAAAAGGCAGTGCGAGCCTGTCGATAATGACATCATGGAGTCAGGTGTCTATAAAGTAAATTGATTCAATTGCAGTCGCTGAAAGCTCGGATTCCTTTAACTACTTCAATTGTAACTGCAGAAGAAGTCTCACATTGTTGCAATAGTATTTCAGATAATTTTTATCTCTTTTATGATGTAACTCTTGTTCGAGAGAGGAAATCGCCAAATAGTAAGCTCTCTATTTAAATGATTATTTTATAATTTCCATATTTCTCTTGTTTATTTAATATTTAAAATTTTTGTAGATAACTTAAGTGGGTTCACGTAATGTTTGGTAGTCGCCACCATTAAAGAGGAAACACTTTTTCTTTGACTGCATAGACTCTTTATCCACTATAATTAAAAATAAAGCTATTTAAAAGAATATCATTATTACATTGATGTATTACTATATATATCTGTTGTATATAGTAAT